>CANJKZ010000728.1:0-161649 GCA_947471745.1 Closterium sp. Naga37s-1 | reverse complement strand
CCGCCCCACCCTGCCGAGTCGCGCTGTGCTACTCATCTGCTGTAGCTAGGCCACTGTTACTTCCTTGCACTACTGCTACTGCTGCTACTGCTGCTACTGCTGCTGCTACTCTTGCTATTGCTCCTACTGCTGCTATGGCTAGTCCTACCGTACTCACCTTCGATGCTGAGGGACGTGCAGTTGACTTTTGACGTGTGGGTTGACGACCTACAGCTTTTTCTTCAGTGTGATTCTAGGGATGGGTATCCCTTTTCGATCACACGTCCGATGTTTCTCACATGCTCCTCGCTGCACTGCTGACAGTACAGTTCGCTCGCAGTGGACCACTCGTGACATTGTTGCTCGTCTTGCTGTTCGTAGTCACCTGCCGCCTGCTGGAGCGCGCACATTTTGGCCAGTACAAGACTGCTCGTCTTTGTACAAACGCTGTAGTTGCACGCTACTCCTCCCCTGCCACTGCTGCCCTCAGCCACCTCCTGCTACCGTACCCTTTTCCCTGACCTTGCCGCCTTTGCCACAGTTACTGACCTCGTTGCTCACCTTTGCACTAGTGACGCCCGCTACCGCGCTGCCCTTCCCACTGAGTTCTGTTGCCAAGAACCCCCCCCCATGTACATCACCCTTTACTACCTAGTCCACCCGCCTCCCTGACTCCCTCTCTTCAGTCAGGGATCACTTTCTCTCCCTTTGCCCCACCGAGCTGTCTGTCGACCTGCTAGAGGAACGCCTTGCTTGCGGCTGAGAAGAGTATCTTAGCTGTAGGTGCTTCTCGCGGCGACCGTCGCAACCCTTTCTTTGAGGGGTGTTCCCCTGTCCCCCTTCTCCCCTCTGTTGCTTCTGCTGCTGCTGTCGACCTCGTTGGCACTGAGGAGGTCGGAGGCTGCGTCTGCCCCTAGTGGAAGACGCCGCAACAGCAGGGGCAAGGGGAGCAAGGGTGGTGGCGGGGGCAGCGGGGGAAGCAGTGGAGGAGGTGGAGGAGGCGGAGGAGGTTGGTACCGGGAGTGGTGGGCGTCAGTGGCGGCGGTGGAAGGTAGTGGCAGTGGTGGCGGAGGTAGGTGGACCGGCAGCGGGCAGCGGTGGTGGATGGTGGCGGCGGCGGTGTGTGCTGGTCGAGGTGCAGCCGCGCAGCGTGGAGGCTTTGGTGGCAGCCAGCGTCAGCAGCAGCTGCGCTCCCGTGACACCCCGTCGGTTCAGCAGCTTCGTGAGTGGTACGCTGGGCGTGGGAGGTATAGGGGTGCAGGTTCCTGCACTTACGTCTTCGCACCGGGCCCTCGTAGTGGGAAGGTGTGTGGGCTCCCACACACTACGCAGCGCTGCTTCGGTCGCTTGACTTACGCTTGGCGTGCTCTGTTTCCTTGACGCCGTTGAGCTCCCTCGCTGGCATGATCTGCTTCTGCAGAATGTGCCTATCTTTGATCTAGATTTTGATGCTATCCTTGCTGCCATGTATGCTATTGCTGATAGTACTGAGGGTGACTGTTACATGAGTGTCCCGGCCCGACCCGGGCATTGCGGCTGCTGCTCTAGGTGCTAGTGCGTCTGCTGCTCCAGGTACTGGTGCGTCTGCTGCTCCAGGTGCTGGTGCGTCTGCTCTCTCTGGTACTGCACCTACTGAGTCCTTGCCACACTTTCACACTTGACTCTGGTGCTTTGCGCTCTTTCTTTAGAGACAGCACCACGCTCACGCGCTTAGTCGGCCTGTTGCAGTACTCCCTTGCTGACCCCTCCGGAGGGGCCCAGTCCTTGCACACTCTTCCACGGTTCTACCGTGTCCTGCGGCCCCGTCGGGCTTGCTGTCGGGACTCCACCTCCCCTCGTTCTCTACGAACTTGGTGAGTGGAGCTGACCTCCAGGACGCGTGGGTTGACCAGTTCACCCCCTGGAGGTCAGCGTGTGTTGACCCACTGCACTTGCTTCTCGGGCGGGCCGCCACCTGGCCACGTTCACCCGTCGGCCAGGGTCGAGTCTGTACACACTGGACTACTGCGCCCCCTCCGGTCCCTGCGTCTGGTCAGGTAGCTGCGTCTAGTCAGGTGTTTGCTGCCGCATACAGGTCCTAGTCCTGCGTCTGCCCCCTGCTCGTGTCGTCCCTCTGTCGCACGAGACTCTCCTTTGGCACCACCGCCTTGGTCACCCCCTCCTTGCCTCGTCTTTCGAGGTATGGCCTCCCGTGCCCTTGTCTCGGGTCTACCCCGGTCTCTCCCTCCCCTTCCTCCTGGGGCCTGCCCCCACCTGTGTTCCTTGTGTCGAGGGCAGGCAGCGCGCCGCTCCTCACTCCTCCTCGTTCCCTCCGACTGAGGCTCCTCTGCAGACTCTTCACATGGACGTGTGGGGCCCAGCCCGCGTCCGTGGACAGGGTCACGTAGCGTTACTTCCTGCTGGTCGTTGACGGACTACTCGCGTTACACCACAGTCGTCCCCTTGCGCAGCAAGAGTGAGGTCCCTGAGGTGTTGATCGACTGGATCCGCGGTGCTCGTCGCCAGCTCAAGTGAGAGTTTCGGCTCGGACCTTCCTGTTCTGCGTCTGCACTCAGACAGAGGTGGGGAGTTTTCCTCCGGACCTCCTGAGAGCCTTCTGTCGTTCGGAGGGCATCCGCCAGACGTTCACGCTTCCGGCCTCCCGCAGCAAAATGGGATTGCTGAGCGCCGCATTGGCCATGGTCATGAGACGTCGCTCGTACGTCCATGATCCATGCGGCTGCTCCCCATTTTCTGTGGTCGTTCGCGGTTCAGTACACTGCGCATCAGATCAACCTTCAGCCTCGTGTCTCCTTTCCGGAGACCACACCTACTCTGCGGTGGACGGGGAAGGTTGACGATGTGTCCGCGTTCCGTGTCTGGGGATCTCGAGCTTTTGTCCGCGATACTACAGCGGACAAGCTGACCTCCCGTGCCGTTTCCCTGTGTCTTCCTTGGCTTCCCTCCTGACGCCACCGGGTGGCAGTTCTACCACCCCACCTCGCGTCGTGTTCTGTCCTCTCAGGACGTCACGTTTGACGAGTCGGTGTACGTACTACCGTCTCTTTCCCTACCGCACTGCCTCTCCCCCCCCCACCGCCGCTCTTCCTCGCACCAGGTACTCCCCCGGTAGACCCCCTCCCCCCCCAGGGTCCTGCCCCCTCAGGTGTGTCCCAGGTAGAACCCTGCCGAGCTGGTCGAGGTAGCTGTCAACTCAGGTGCTACTAGGGGTGCTGAGCCTGCGGGTGCGGGGACTGGGGGTGCTGAGTCTGGGGGTGCTGAGTCTGGGCGTGCTGAGCCTGGGGGTGCTGAGCTTGGGCGGGTGGAGCCTGAAGGTACTGTGTCTGGAGGTGCTGAGCCTGTGCGTGCTGAGTCTGGAGGTGCTCTAGGTGTCCCGCCGCGGCGGGAGCCTCTCTCTCCCACAGCAGCTTCATGAGTGGTACTCTCGGCGCTGTCGGGGTGCTGCTGGGCTTCTGGAGGTGCTGCTGGGGCTGGTGCTGCTGGAGGTGCTGCTGGTGCTGGTGCTGCTGGTGCTGGAGGCGTGCAGGGAGGTGCTGCTGGTGCTGGACTGGCTGCTGCTGGAGCTGCTGGATGGTGCTGCTGGTGCTGGAGCTGCTGGAGGTGCTGCTGGTGCTGGAGCTGCTGGAGGTGCTGAAGGTGCTGGAGGTGCTGCTGGTGCTGGAGCTGCTGGAGGTGCTGCTGGTGCTGGAGCTGCTGGAGGTACTGCTGGTGCTGGAGGTGCTGGAGGTGCTGCTGGTGCTGGAGCTGCTGGAGGTGCTGCTTGTGCTGGAGCTGCTGGAGGTGCTGCTGGTGCTGGAGCTGCTGGAGGTGCTGCTGGGACTGGAAGACCCTGGGGCTGAGGGTACCGGTTCTGTCTCTGCTGTTTCTGGAGGCGCTGCGCGGCCGCGGCCGTACTACGTTCCGCTTCTTCAGCAGGTTCTTGGCTCCCCGCCTTCTCCTGGTCCTCCTCCTCCTTTCCTGAGTCCACCGCCTATCCAGTCCCAGTCGCGATTCCAGCCAGCCTCTCCACTGCTGGTCCTTCTCCTTACTCTGGACCGACTAGAGGTCTTACGGAGCGTCGTGAGCCTGAGTCTCGTCCTGTGGTCGCCTGAGTCTCGTTCTGCGTCGCCTGTCCGTCCTGTTCGCCGCTGGTCGTGTTTCGCGTCCGCGTCCTCCTCCTGTCCCTGGCACTCACTCTATGACTCTGCGTCCTTCCACTGCTCCACAGCGTGTCCCTCTGCCGTCTCCTCCTGCGTCCTCTCTTCCTGCCGGTCCGGACCCTGCGTCTGACTCCCTACGTGGTGCTAGTCCAGGCTGTCACGCGTTTTCTGGCCACTGCTGTCACTGACCCTTTGTTTGAGTCCACTACTGCGTCTGCTCTTGTTTACTGAGCTTGTTGCCTTTGCTGCAGCTTGATTGTCCTCGACTACGCCACTAGTCTTGTTGCTGAGTCGGCGTCTGCGTCTGTCTGTCCTCCGTCCGTCGGGGGTGAGTGTGCTCTTAGCACGACGTTCTTGAGTGCTTTGCCGCTTCTGTACCCTCATCTCGTGTCCATGGCTGATTGCCCCTGAGGGAGACCCGGATTCTCCGCCTGTCTTCAAGGCGCGTTACGGTGCACGGTGGCTTCAGTCAGCGATAGGGAGTTGACTTCTTCCAGACCTTCTCCCCTACCCCAAAGATGACCACTCTTTGGGTACTGCTGCAGCTTGCCGCCCAGCGTGACTACGAGCTCCACTTGCTTGACTTCAGTACAGCCTTCCTCCAGGGCAGCCTGCACGAGGAGATCTGGCTGCGCCGCCCACCTGGCTTCACTGGGTCGTTCCTGCTGGTACCCAGTGGAGCCTCCGGCGGCCAGTCTACGGTCTCCGTCAGGCACCTCGTGAGTGGCACGACACACTCAGGACGACTCTTGCTGCTCTTGGCTTTGCTCCTTCCACTTCTGACCCTTCTCTGTTCTTACCACTGACACTTACTCTGCCGCCGTTCTACGTTCTCGTATACGTAGACGACTTCGTCTTTGCTACTATGCTGACACTGAGGCACTCGCCCACGTAAATGTCCGAGCTGCAGAAGAGACACACGTGCAACGGACCTGGGTGAGCTGACAAGCTATCTTGGCTTGCGGATCACCCGGGACAGAGCACAGCGCACCATTACCTTGACTCAGTCACACATGGTGCAGCAGGTCCTTCAGCGCTTCGTCTTCACGTACTCCTCGCCACAGTCCACTCCTCTGCCTACCGGTCACTCGCTCTCAGCTCCACCTTCGGACGAGTCCGTAGAGCCGAGTGGCCCGTATCCAGAGCTTGTGGGCTGCCTCATGTACCTGATGACTTGCACACCACCTGACCCTCGCATACCCTCTCAGTCTTCTGGCTCGCTACGTGGCTCCCGGTCGACACTGAAAGGTGCCACTGGGATGCTGCGAAGAGGGTGTTGCGATACTTGTGCAGTACATCGGGCATGGGGCTCGTGCTTGGAGGACGGGCTCGAGTTGTCCTCACTGGTCACGCTGACGCCTCCTGGGTTGACGACTTGGCTACGCAGCGGTCGTCACACGGTTACACCTTCAGTCTTGGCTCCTGTTCTGTCTCTTGGCGGTCTACCCGTTCTTCTTCTGTTCTCAGCTCCAGTTGTGGGGCTGAGATCTACGCTGGGGCCATGGCTGCACAGGAGCTACGCTGGCTCACCTACCTGCTGACCGACTTGGGAGAGGCGCCTCGTTCTCCTCCAGTTCTGTACGTCGACAACAAGACCATGCTGGCCGTCTGTCAGGAGCACAGACTGGAGCACAGAACGAAGCACATTGCTCTGCGCTACTTCCTTGCTCGAGAGTTTCAGCAGCGTGGCCAGCTTCGTCTTGCTTACGTGGCCTCTCAGGCCAACACTGCTGATGTTTTCACCAAGGCACTTCAGCCTTGTGATCATAAGCGTTTCTGCACTGTTCTAGGCCTTGTACCTACTGTGCCTCACTTGTTGACTTCTTGACTCTGCTTGTACTGTACTCTATATACTTATACCTGCATGCTTACACTTGCTAGGTTGTGTTCACTGTATTGTTTGCTTTCTTTTATATAACTCTGCATGTGAACTGGCCTTGTGGCCCTTTGCTTGTGCTCAGACTGCGTAGTGACTTTGTGATCCACCCTGAGCTTGCTTTGCCTTCTTGACTGGTCTTGTGACCCCTTGTTCTCCCCCACTTTGCCTATGGGGGTGTGTCAAACTTATATATGCTATAGTCTCGTTAGGCTGTAGTGGGGTAATCCTTAGAGGGTACAACATTTTTGTGTTTTGCTACTTGTACCCACCTCCTTTCTAGTTCATTCATTCCTCTCATTTATTCTCACACTACATTCATAACTGAGCACCAAAAATCATGCTTTAATCACTACCTAAGAAAACAAATTAGGAATTTGTCCATAAAGCTTGCACGTTCCCGATACTGAATAGCCTGTCTTTACTCATTACTGATGGCTATTTTAATTTTATGGTGCAGTAAAGAACCGTGACATATTTGTAGAATTAACATCGTGGTTAGGTGTGAGTCGACAAGGCGAACAACGCCATTATTGAATGTGCTGCCATGGAGAATATTTTACCGCTGTTGGGCTGAGAAAAGCCCTTAGAACCTTTTTCAAGACTTAGATCGGGTGTTGACGTGGAGTTGTAATAGCGGAAGTGTTTAATGAAGAGTTGTCGTGAACCACCTTGTGCTAGTTTGTGAGAACAAGATAAGTTGATAATAGTAGAGAAGTACAAGGCTTTTATATGATTACAAAGGAATATGGAAAGTTCTACCGTATCTTAACTGTTTTTGCTGTTGCGGTTCGATACAGTGCCGACTCGGGTAACTGCTCTGTAACGAGTCAGTTATGTGTCCTTGCTGTCGCACTGTACGTTTCGTCAGGTCAAAGGTTGGAGACCTTTGACCTTCGCGCAACCTCCGACGGTTGACTCGGGTGCTTCTTCGCTGTAGTCAGTTCCGTTTCGTGTCGAAGCTTCGATACGTCAGAAGCGCTATAAATCACTTGTTTCCAACACTCCCCTTCGCTTCTGGAGGATCGTTGCTGGTGACGTGTCCTTGTCCAGTCAGCAGCATGCAGTACTCGAACTTCTGTTTTCCGAGTTTCTTGGTCAAGTAGTCGGCTGCCATCTCGGATGTGGGACAGTAGGATAGTTCGAGTCTTCCCTTTTCGATCTCGTCTTTCACGAAGAAGTACCGAAGGGCGATGTGCTTCTTTCGATTCGCGAACCCGTTTTTGTTCGCTATGCGAATGGCCGATTGGTTGTCGCAGAAGAGAGAGAAATTGGGTAACTGGGCCAATTTTGCTTCCTCCAGTAGTTTGCGAAGATATAGCCCTTCCTTGGTTGCTGAGCAGAGTGCGATATATTCTGCTTCTGCTGACGAGAGAGCAATTAGCTCTTGCTTGTTCGACTGCCAAGAGATAGGCTCGATAGGTTCGAGTCTGTAGACGTAGCCAGTTCGAGACCGTCTGTTGTCTGAATCTCCAGCGTGATCGGCGTCGACGTAGCCGATTAGCTTAGGTGTTGCGGTGCTAGTTTTGTGGTAGGTAAGTCCGATCGTCGAAGTATTGACAAGGTAGTGAAGCGCTCGATCGAGTTTCGAGCATGTGATTTGCTTCATGCCTTTTGAGGTAGGTAGCGAGTTGGCTAGCTGAGTAGGATAGATCCGGTCGGCAAGTGACGGCTGCGAAGAGTAGGCAGCCTAGCTTCCTTTGGTAGTCGCGGACGCCAGCAGGTTTGAGTAGGGCGGAGGCCTTCCGATTTTCGTCGGTGTAGTGGTATGGCGTGGAGATAGTAGTTGGGGTGAGTCTGAAGCGTTTAGCAATAGTGTCCGTGTATTTTGCAGCGCTGAGGTAGATGGCATTGTCGCCGTCTTTGATGTTCAGTCCTAGGTACTGTGTCACGATGGTTGCGACGGTGAGAGTTAGATCTCCCTGCAGCTCCCCTTCAAACCACGTTGTTACCGCGTCGGTGGATCCTATGTAGAGAAGATCATCGACGTAGACGATAAGTAGGATGTAGTCGGTGCCTTTCGCCAGTCGATACATTCCTTGGTCATGTGGTAGCTGAAGAAATCCGATGCGAATGAGGCGGGGCGTGAAGGTGTTGCTGCCATAGTCTCGGGGCTTGCTTAATCCCGTACAGTGACTTCTCCAGTTGACAGATTTGGTTGGGGCCTACGTTGGATCCGTGTGGGAGTTCGACGAAAATCTCAGCGTCGACGGGGGCGTAGAGGAAGGTGTTGGCGACATCAATTTGTCGAAGCTTCTTTCGGTTCATGGCGGCGATTGCGAGGAGAATCCGCAGTGAGGTATGTCGGCTTACTGGGGCGAATGTTTCCGTGAAATCTCGCCCTTGCTCTTGGTCGAAGCCCCGCACGACCCAGCGTGCTTTGAACTTGTCGATTGTTCCGTCAGCTTTTGTTTTCACGCGGAAAACCCATTTTCCCGTGAGGACAGTTTTGTTGCGTGCCACTTCGATAGGCACGACTTTCCAGGTGTTGCGTTCCTACAGCGCCTTCAGCTCTTTGTCCATGGCTTCACGCCATTTCTCCCTGTGTTCCCCCCCCAGAGCCTGCTGAATTGTTGCAGGCTCCTTAGGTGGTTCCGCTCCGTGGACGGCGGTGACAAGGCCCAGTATCTGCAGGCCACTCTGTGTGTAGCGGGGGAGATTTGTGTCCCTCTGGATAAACTGCTTCGTCTCCTGCTTCGGGGTCTGGTAAGAAATTTGGTCCTATGCGTTCGGAGATGTTGGTGTCGACTGGTTGAGGTGTAACGTAACCGTGTCGGCGAAGTCGAAATAGGTTTCGGCGTTGACGCTTTCGCGAGGGTTTTCGTCATCCATCAGGATAGGCATCGAGTAGTATGGGAGTGGTCCTGCTTCTTCGGATGCGTTGTCCACGTTTTGCTCGTCCCAGTCAGCTTCGTCTGCTGCTGAAGCGAAGGCTCGGTTGCCACGGAAGCCGCCCGTGAGGTCTCGATTTGCTGCCAGGTTGTCTAGGTACGTTTGAAGTGTGAGTCGCTTGTAGAAGATGACATCACGTGCTGCCACTGTTTCTTTCGAGTGGACGTCAAAAATCTTCCATGCGTTGTAATGCTTTTCGATGCCCAGGTGTAGTCCCCACTGTGCGCGTTGAGAAAATCTTCCGGCTCTTACAGTGTGTGGGCGATACTCTACCATGCACCCGAAGACTCAAAACATTTTTGTGTTGCCCAACTTTCTTGTCCACAGCAGGTGCGGTGATTGCATTGTTCGGGAAAGTGACGACGACGAAAGCAAGTTGTGCACCATGACAGACGTGGTCCATCGCCTCAGGCCACTGGTGATTGGGCAGTCGCATGCCACACAGCAATTTGCGCATGGTGTTCTGGAGAGTTCTGTTTCATCCGTTCTGTTACGCCTTGCTGTTGATGGGCATAGGGAAGCGAAATGAGTTGCTTGATGCCCCGTGTTGCGAGGTACTGCCTGAACCTCTGGGACTGATATTCCCCTCCTCCGTCAGACTGGAAGCTTTTCAGCTTTGCGCCCGATTCTCGTTCTGCCACAGGTAGCCCGGTGACGAAGGCTTCGAAGGCCATGTCCCGACTTGGAAGATTAAGGTGCCAGACGTAACGGGTGGCGGCGTCGATGAAAGTGATTACGTAATTATATGCGCCTTGTCCTTGTTCGCGAGTATACAGAATGTCGCTGTATACTTTCTCGAGTGGTGCATAAGCTGGTTGATGCGGTAAGTCGGCTTCGGGACAGGTAAAGCATGTTCCATGGACTCGTTGGAGTTCTCTGCCGTCGGGTAGAAGGAGTGAGTCCTTGTCGAGCACTGCTGCCTTGATTGTGTTGTTTAACGTGGTGTTGCTTGGATGTCCTAGTCGCTCGTGCCACAGGGACTCACTTGCACGATGTCCGGGTGAGCGCCTGTACAGGTCGGAGTTGGAGTAAAAGGCGGCGGTGAAGTTGGCGCTTCTGTGAACTTCTCGTGGAGTGGGAGCTAGCTGCTGCGCAGGAGTCGGTGGAGTGTCGTCGATGTGTGGGGATGTCGTCGAAGAGCTTGCGATTGGTGTTGTAAGTGTTGTTGGTGTTGCCGATGTTGACTCTGCTGCTGTCGATGTTGTTTCTGCTGCTGTCGATGTTGTTGCTTCTTGTCGGATTGTTGCTAATGCCCGTGTTCTTTCTGCTTCTGGTATGGTATGTGAATACCAGAACCCTCCGGGGCTGAAGTTAGGATCGAGGTCCGGTGGGTGCGTCCAGGAGGCGAAGTTGACGATGGCGTCACTATCCGTCGTTCCTTGATCTGGTACAAAGTCGAGGACGAAGACGTTTTTTAAGACTGCTCTACCGATGTAGAGCCCTCCTCGACCGTGGAAAAGCTTAAACTCCTGTCTGGTGCTGTCTGCTTCAAGATGGATCCCCTTCGCCATCAGTTGGCTGACGCTTAGTAAGTTGTAGCCAAGTCCTTCTGCAATCAATACTTTAGACATTTGCAAGATGACGTTAGTCTCTCGGGATTGAAGTTGTACTACGCCTTTTCGTCGTGTGTGCAGGTTCTGGTTGTTGGCCACGGTGATGACGACTTCGCGTTGAAGTTGGTGTTCCTGTTGAACGAAGCGACTTGAAGAACACATGTGTTGTCCGCAGCAACTGTCCAAGAACCAGGTGTCTTGCCCGGACGGCTCGCTTTGGGCGATAGCTGCATACGTCGGATTGGGCTCCAGTGAGTTGCGGCGGGGAGTCCTTTCATCGAGTTGGTCTTCTGGTGAGTAGTAGGGTGGTGATCCGGTGATGCAGGAATCCCTCGTCCTTGTCATGCAGCTGACGATGTTTCTTGTTCCTTGTGCAGATTGCGATGAAGATATTGAAGGCTGCACTTGACTGTTGGGATGCACCTCTGTAGAGGCTACTTGAGTGCTTGACGGCCGAAGTTGACGTTGCGGTGTTGTCGACTGTTGCTGATTCGGGCAGTGTGTGCGTGGATGACCGGACGTCTTGCAAAGGTGACAAAACGGTGGGACATACTGTTGTACTTGTCGGTTGTTGTGTCAGTTGTTGTTGTTGTTGTTGTTGTTGTAGCGTCGCTGAGTGTGGAAGGCGAACTCCGGTGCTAATGCTTTCTTCTTGTGTCGTTCTTCGTGGCAGGTCCATGTCTTGCTGTTCAGCGTTAATTTCGGCGCAGAGTGCTGCTTCGGAGATCTTCCCGTGAGCTCGAAGGAGTGCTCAAGTGGAGCGCCAATGAGGGCCAAGACCGGCGATGATGACTGTTACAAAAGCTTCTTCCGAAATTGATCCTCCGCATCGAAGGAGTCTGTCGCGCAGTCCGCGACAACGACTAATATAAGCCATTCCCTTTTCGCCGGGTTTCATTTCCATTGTTGTCAGCTGTGCCATGAGACGGCTTTGGTTGACGCTGTCTGTTGCTTGATACAGGTTCTTCAAATGGTCGTAATGTCAAACATATATGCTTAGTTGTATCTGGCTTAGTTTATGTGTTTACAGTTGTCTAGGCTATAGTGGGTTTAGCCTTAGGGGGTACACAATTTCTCTCGACATTCTACTTGTACCCCTTCCCCCTTTCCTAGTCATCCATTCTCGCCTACTATTCTAACATGGTATTTAGAGAGATGCCTTCCTAGGACCTTAACCTTAATGGGCCCACCACCTACATAACTGCTAACCTAGGCCCCGACCCGTCGCCCCCGTGGCGTCGCGCATAGCCCCTAGGCTCGGCCTCTTGGCCCGTCGCCCCTAGGCTCGGCCCCTTGGCCCGTCACCACCTACGTAACTGCTAGCCTAGGCCCCGGCCCGTCGCCCCGTGGCGTCGCGCATAGCCCCTAGGCTCGGCCTCTTGGCCCGTCGCCCCTAGGCTCGGCCCCTTGGCCCGTCGCCCCTAGCTCGGCCCCTCGGCCTCGCTGGCCCCGTCGATTCCGTCGCCCGCGCCCGGCCCGTTCCTAGCCCCGCGATCGGCCCGTACCTAGCCTCGCGCTCGGCCCCGTTCCTAGCCCCGCGATCGGCCCGTACCCTTCCCGCGCTCAGCCCCGTTCCTAGCCCCGTGCCCGGCCCGTACCTAGCCTCGCGACCGGCCCGTACCCTGCCCGCGCCCGGCCCCGTCTCTCGTCCGCGCTCGGCTCGTACCTAGCCCCGCGCCCGGCCCGTACCTAGCCCAGCGCACGGCCCCGACCCTATTCAGCGCCCGGCCCCGTACCTAGCCCCGCGGCCCGACCCCGTCTGTCGCCAGCGCCTGGCCCCGTACCTAGTCCGCGATCGGCCCGTACCTAGCCTTGCGCCCGGCCCCCGTCCTTCGCCCAGCGCCCGACCCCGTCTCTTGCCCGCGCTCGGCCCAGTACCTAGCCCGCGCCCGGCCCCGTACCTAGCCCCGCGCCCGGCCCCATTCCGCGCCCAGCGCCCGGCCCCGTACCTGCCCAGCGCCCGGCCACGTACCTGCCCAGTGCCCGACCCCGTACCTGCCCAGCGCCCGGCCCCGTACCTGCCCAGCGCCTGGCCCCCGTACCTGCCCAGCGCCCGGGCCCTGTACCTGCCCAGCGCCCGGCCCCGTACCTGCCCAGCGCCCGGCCCCGTACCTGACTTGCGCCCGACCCCTTGTTTGGCCCCGTGGCCCCCCGGCCCCTTGTTTGGCCCCTCGGCCCCCTAGGCCCCTCGGCCCCCCTAGGCCCCCCGGCCCTTGTTTGGCCCCGCGGGCCCCTAGGCCCCTCGGCCCCACCTCATAGCCCGGCGCCCGGCCCCCGGCCCCTGGCCCTGGCCCCTCGGCCCCCCTAGGCCCCCCCCGGCCCCTTGTTTGGCCCCTCAGCCCCTAGGCCCCTCGGCCCCACCTCAAAGCACGGCGCCCGGCCCCCCCCCCCCGGCCCCTTGTTTGGCCCCTCGGCCCCCTAGGCCCCCTCGACCCCCCTAGGCCCCCCCCTCGGCCCCTTGTTTGGCCCCGCGGCCCCTAGGCCCCTCGGCCCCACCTCATAGCCCGGCGCCCGGCCCCCCCCGGCCCCTTGTTTGGCCCCTCGGCCCCCTAGGCCCCTCGACCGCCCTAGGCCCCCCCTCGGCCCCTTGTTTGGCCCCGCGGCCCCTAGGCCCCTCGGCCCCACCTCAAAGCCCGGCGCCCGCCCCCCCCCAGCCCCTTGTTTGGCCCCTCGGCCCCCCCTAGGCCCCTCGGCCCCCCCTAGGCCCCCCCCGGCCCCTTGTTTGGCCCCCGCGGCCCCTCGGCCCCACCTCGGCCCCGTATGATTGGTCTTTTAGTGCTAAGGGTGACTATTACTGGTGTGTGCCGCCTGACCCAGGTATAGCCGCTGCTGCTCTAGGTGCTAGTGCGTCTGGTACTCCCCCTGGTACTGCGCCTGCTGAGGCCCTGCACACCTTCACGTTGGACTCCGGCGCCTCGCGCTGTTTCTTTCGTGACAGCACCACTCTCACTCCTCTTCCTGCACCTGTTCCGGTCAGACTGGCTGACCCCTCTGGGGGCCCGGTCGTTGCCAGTTCCTCCACTGTCCTCCCGTGTCCGGCGGTTCCGTCCGGCTCACTGTCAGGTCTCGTTCTCTACGAACTTGGTGAGTACCGCTGCCCTTCAGGATGTGATGGTCACTACCACCACTCCTGGGGGTCAGCGTGTGTCGATCTGCACGTGCACACGGACGGGACGTCACCTGGCTACGTTCACTCATCGGCCAGGGTCGAGTCTGTACACACTGGCTACCGAGCCACCTCAGGTCACTGCGTTTGCTCAGGTGTCCGCGTCAGGACAGGTAGCCGCCTCCTGTCGCACCAGACTCTTCTTTGGCACCACCGCCTTGGTCACCCCTCCCTGCCACGCCTTCGTGGCATGCACTCCCGTCTCCTTGTCTCTGGACTCCCCAGGTCTCTGCCTCCCCTGCCGCCCTCACCTGCCCCGCCCTGTCTTCCTTGCATCGAGGGGCAGCAGCGCGCCTCTCCTCACTCCTCCTCGTTTCCCCCGACGTCTGCTCCCCTGATTCATGCGGCCGCTCCCCATTTTCTGTGGCCGTTTGCGGTCTGGTACGCTGCGCATCAGCTCAACCTTTGGCCCCGTGTCTCCTTGCCGGAGACCTCGCCCACACTGCATTGGATGGGGGAGGTTGGCGATGCGTCGGTGTTCCGGGTCTGGGGTTCTCGTGCCTTTTTCGCGATACGTCCGCGGACAAGCTCTCCGCCCGCGCCATTCTCTGCGTCTTCCTTGGCTTTGTCCCTGACGCGCCTGGCTGGCAGTTTTACCACCCCACCTCGCGCCGTGTCCTCCCTTCTCAGGACGTCACGTTCAACGAGTCGGTTCCCTTCTACCGTCTCTTCCCCTACCGCTCTGCCCCATCCCCGCCCCCGCCGCTCTTCCTTGCTCCCGGTCCACCTCCGGTAGACCCCCTTCCGCCCCAAGGTCCTGCTCCCTCGGGAGTGTCTCAGGTAGGCCCTCTCCCTGGTACTGCACCTGTTCAGATAGCTGTCGTCTCAGGTGCTGCTCCAAGTGCTACGTCTGGGGGTGCTGCGTCTGGGGGTGCTGAGCCGGGGGGTGCGGGGTCTGAGGGTGCTGGGTCTGGGGGTGCTGAGCTTGAGGGTGTTGAGCCTGGGGGTGCTGAGTCGGAGGATGCGGAGCCTGGGGGTGCTGAGTCGGAGGGTGCGGAGTCTGGGGGTGCTGAGCCTCGGGGTGCTGCTTCGTCTGGAGGTCCTGCTGGTGCTTCACCGCGAATGTCCTCGCAGCAGCTGCGTGAGTGGCTTGTTCAGCGCCCACACCGTTGGAGTGGAGCTCCTAGGGCTGGCGAGCCTGGAGACGCTGGAGCTGGAGGTGCTGCTGTTACTACTGGAGCTGGAGACCCTACGGAGCCTGGAGCAGCTGGCGCCGGAGGCGCTGGAGCTGGTGTAGCTGGAGTTGGAGGCCCTGGCGCAGGAGGCGCTGGAGCTGCAGGAGCTGGAGCTGTTGACCCTGGAGCTGGAGGTGCTGGAGGCACTATGCGCCCGCGCCCGTACTTCGTTCCCCTGCTTCAGCAGGTTCTTAGTGTCCCGTCTTCTACTGGTCTTCCTCCTCCCTTCCTGTGTCCACCGCCTGACCAGTCGCAGCCGCCGTTGCAGCCAGCCTCCCCACTGCCTGTTCCCTCTCCTTACACTGAGCAGTATGGAGGTCTTACAAAGCGTCGTGAGCCTGCGTCTCGTCCTGTCTCACCTGTTCGCACTGCTCGTCGCACTCCTCGTTTGCGTCCTCCTCCTGTCCCAGGCACGCACACCATGGCACTCCGTCCTTCCTCTGTTCCACTGCGTGTTCCTCTGCCTGCTCCTCCTGGGTCCTCTCTTCGTGAGGTCCCTGACCCTGAGTCTGACCGAGCACGTGCTGCCAATCCCACTGTCGCTCGTCTCCTTGCCACTGCTGTCACTGACCCGTCCTTTGAGTCTGCTGCTGCGTCTGCTCTCGTTACTGAGCTACTTGACTTTGCTGCTGCCTGCCGTCTCGACTACGCCTCTGCTCTAGTTGCTGAGTCTGTGCCTGCCAGTCCTCCGTCCGTCGGGGGTGAGTGTGCTCTTGGCACGGACGTCCTTGAGGACAGACAGGAGGACTTTGAGTGTCTTGCAGCTGCTGTACCTCGTTTCGCTTCCTTGCTGCTTGCCCCTGAGGGAGACCCGGATGCTCCAGACATCCCGACCCCGCGCTCTTACGCAGAGGCGATTACGGGTCCTTACTCCTCTCACTGGCAGGCAGCTATGGATGCCGAGATGGCATCCTGGAATTCCACAGGCACTTACGTCGACGAGGTTCCCCCACCTGGGGTGAACATAGTAGATGGCATGTGGATCTTTAGGGTGAAGCGGCCGCCGGGTTCTCCGCCTGCCTTCAAGGCGCGCTACGTTGCTCGAGGTTTCAGTCAGCGACAGGGAGTTGACTACTTCCAGACCTTCTCCCCCACCCCGAAGATGACTACTCTTCGGGTGTTGCTGCACGTAGCTGCTCAGCGTGACTACGAGTTACACTCCCTGGACTTTAGTACAGCCTTCCTGCAGGGCAGCCTGCACGAGGAGATCTGGCTGCGCCGACCACCTGGTTTCACTGGGTCGTTTCCTACAGGTACCCAGTGGAGCCTCCGCCGGCCAATCTATGGTCTCCGCCAGGCGCCTCGCGAGTGGCACGACACACTCAGGACTACACTTGCGGCTCTTGGGTTTGTTCCTTCTACAGCAGACCCGTCGCTGTTTCTACGCACTGACACCTCGCTGCCGCCCTTCTACGTCCTAGTGTACGTCGACGACCTCCTCTTTGCCACGGCTAACACTGAGGCACTAACCCTAGTGAAGTCCGGACTGCAGAAGAGACATACCTGCACTGACCTGGGTGAACTGCGCAGCTACCTTGGCCTGCAGATCACCCGGGACAGAGCACGGCACACCATCACACTGACTCAGTCACACATGGTGCAACAGGTCCTTCAGCGCTTCGGCTTCCAGTACTCCTCGCCACGGCTCACTCCTCTGTCTACCAGCCACTCGCTCTCAGCTCCACCTTCGAACGAGTCTGTAGAGCCGATTGGTCCGTACCCAGAGCTTGTGGGTTGCCTCATGTACCTGATGACTTGTACACGACCTGACCTCGCGTACCCTCTTAGCCTTCTGGCTCGCTACGTGGCTCCCAGTAGGCACCAAAAGGTGCACTGGGATGCTGCGAAGAGGGTACTGCGTTACCTGTGCAGTATGTCGGGCATGGGGCTTGTGCTTGGAGGACGGGGTCCTATTGTCCTTACTGGTCACGCAGACACCTCCTGGGTTGACGACTCAGCTATGCAGCGGTCGTCGCAGGGTTACACCTTCAGCCTTGGGTCCGGCTCGGTTTCTTGGCGGTCTACCTGCTCGTCTTCAGTTCTCAGCTCCAGCTGTGAGGCTGAGATCTACGCCAGAGCCATGGCTACTTAGGAGCTACGCTGGCTCACCTACTTGCTGACCGACTTGGGAGAGCAGCCTCGTTCGCCTCCAGTCCTGTACGTAGACAACAAGGCCATGATAGCCTTGTGTCAGGAGCACAGACTGGAGCACAGAACGAAGCACATCGCTCTGCGATACTTCCTTGCTCGAGAGTTGCAGCAGCGTGGTCAGCTTCGTCTTGCGTACGTGGCCACTCGGGCCAACACTGCTGATGTCTTCACCAAGGCACTTCCGCCTGGTGACCATCAGCGCTTTGTTACTGTGTTAGGCCTTGTGCCTACTTTGCCTCACTTACTTACTGCCTGACTCTGCCTGTACTGTGATCTATCTATAAACCTGCATGCTTGCACTTGTTAGGGTATGATCACTGTATTGTTTGTTCTCTTTATATAACTCTGCATGTGAACTGGCCTTGTGGCCCTTTGCTTGTGCTCGGACTGTGTGGTGACTTTGGGATCCACCCTGAGCTTGCTTTGCTTTGCTTCTTCTCTTGACTGGTCTTGTGACCATTGCTTGTTCTGGCTATCCCCCACTTCGCCTATGGGGGTGTGTCAAACATATATGCTTAGTTGTATCTAGGCTTAGTTTATGTGTTTATAGTTGTCTAGGCTATAGTGGGTTTAGCCTTAGGGGGTACACAATTTCTCTCGACATTCTACTTGTACCCCTCCCCCCTTTCCTAGTCATCCATTCTCGCCTACTATTCTAACACGTAAGCCAGTTCGGCGGAGTTGCCATATCCTCGATAGGAGCGAATGTTCTGTTGCTCGTTTGGCGTCAAGTTTCGAAGAAGTATTGTATACGCCATCAGTGACTGATATGTGTATTGCTGCTTGTCGTACTGTGTCCCGTGTACTGGATATGGCAGGGACCCGTCGAAGAATCCGAGGATTTGCGCGCCCTCCATCATCAGTTCAAACTCGAAGGACCAGGTATAGAAATCCTTCCCGTCGAAGAGCGTTGAGGTTTGTAATTTGAGAACGTGTGCGAATTGCGATTGCACTTGAAGCGCGTCCAGTGTCTTCTCTTGTCCAGGTGAAAATTGCGGCTGCGGCGCGAGATTGACAAAGCCGCGTTGAGGCTCATACGGAGCAAAGGTAGGTTGTTGTTTGTTTCCGCGCGCGTATGATGAACCATCAAGACTCATTGGTGTTGCTCTGTTGTTATGCTATTGTTTGATTGTGCAGGAGCTGCTTGCTGGTGTTGCTCGTAGAAGGACATGAAGGAGAAAAATTTCTCCATCATATTTGAGTCGAAGCCTGCCGCTTGATTTCCGGGGATTTCCGTTGACTCTGCAGCTGGTCTTGTGCCTTCTTCTGTCTGTAGGCCGGAGACTGGAGGTGGAGTAGGGGTGGTGCCGAGATATCCGTTGGAGGAGCTCCTCTCCTTTGTGTCAAACTTATATGCTATAGTCTATCTAGGTTGTAGTGGGGTAGTTCATATAGGGTACAACACTTTTAGGTTTCCTACTTGTACCCACCTACTTCCTAGTTCATTCATTCCGTTCCTTATTCTAACATGGTATTCTGAGCAGGTTCCCTCGTGCGAACGTTTTTTTTTAGGGCCCACCACTAGAACTTTTTTTTTCCTGCCCTGCCCGAATCGCGCGGGCCGTCCGACCCGTCGAAGAATCCGAGGATTTGCGCGCCCTCCATCATCAGTTCAAACTCGAAGGACCAGGTATAGAAATCCTTCCCGTCGAAGAGCGTTGAGGTTTGTAATTTGAGAACGTGTGCGAATTGCGATTGCACCTGAAGCGCGTCCAGTGTCTTCTCTTGTCCAGGTGAAAATCGCGGCTGCGGCGCGAGACTGACAGAGCCGCGTTGAGGCTCATACAGAGCAAAGGTAGGTTGTTGTTGGTTTCTGCGCGCGTATGATGAACCATCAAGACTCATTGGTGTTGCTCTGTTGTTGTTGCTGTTGTTTGATTGCGCAGGAGCTGCTTGCTGGTGTTGCTCGTAGAAGGACATGAAGGAGAAAAATTTCTCCATCATATTTGAGTCGAAGCCTGCCGCTTGATTTCCGGGGACTTCCGTTGACTCTGCAGCTGGTCTTGTGCCTTCTTCTGTCTGTAGGCCGGAGACTGGAGGTGGAGTAGGGGTGGTGCCGAGAGATCCGTTGGAGGAGCTCCTCTCCTTTGTGTCAAACTTATATGCTATAGTCTATCTAGGTTGTAGTGGGGTAGTTCATATAGGGTACAACACTTTTAGGTTGCCTACTTGTACCCACCTACTTCCTAGTTCATTCATTCTGTTCGTTATTCTAACATGGTATTCTAAGCAGGTTCCCTCATGGGAACGTTTTTTTTTAGGGCCCACCACTAGAACCTATTTTTTCCTGCCTTGCCCGAATCGCGCCTCGCGCCCGCCTTACCTGCGCCGTCACGCGCCCTTGCCCGTCGCTGGCCCATCGCCACGCGTCGCGGCCCTGCCTTAGCCGACCATTGCGGCCCCGGGCTCGCCCGTCGCTGGCCCGTCTCGGCCCGACCCGGCCCGTCTCGGCCCGTCCCGGCCCGTCGCCGGCCCGTCCCGGCCCCTTTGACGCACGTTGCGGCCCGTTCGCCGCCAGTAGCGGCCTCTGCCCTGCAGCCGCCAGTCGCGGCCTCTTCCCTGCAGCCGCTCGTCGCGACCTCTGCCCTGCAGCCGCCCGTCGTCGGCCCATACACCGCCCGTTGCGGCCCTGCCCTGCAGCCGCCCCCTATCGCGGCCCTGCCTAGCTGCCGCCCCAATCGCGGCCCTGCCTTCGCCGCCCGTTGCGGCCTCTGCCCTGCAGCCGCCCTGTCGCGGCCCTGCTTTCCTGCCGCCCTTGTCGCGGCCCTGCCCTGCTGCCGCCCCGGTTGCGGCCCTGACCTAAACAGCGAACTGCGGCCCTGCCCTGCACCCGCCCCTGGTAAGCACCCGCGCTGCCCTTCCGCGCCGCGCCGCCTGCTGCCGCGCCGCGCCGCAAGGAACCGAGCCGCGCCGCCCGGCCAAGCCGCGCCGCCCAGCCGAGCCACGCCGCCCCACCGAGCCGCGCTGCCCAGCCGAGCCGCGCCGCCGAACTGAGCTGCGCGGCCCCACTCCTTGCACTGCGCCTGCTGCTACTGCTGCTTCTGCTGCCTCTGCTGCTCCTGCTGCTACTGCTACTACTGCTACTATGGCTAGCCCTACTGTTCTCACCTTTGATGCTGAGTGGCGTGCAGTTGACATTGACGTGTGGGTTGACGACCTGCAACTCTTTCTTCAATGTGACTCTAGGGATGGGGTATCCCTTTTCGATCACACATCTGGTGTCTCCACTGCTCCTGCTGCCACTGCTGACAGTGCTGTTCGCTCGCAGTGGACCACTCGTGACGCTGTTGCTCGCCTTGCTGTACGCAGTCACCTGCCGCCTGCTGAGCATGCACATTTTGGCCAGTACAAGACTGCTAAGTCTTTGTACGACGCTGTAGTTGCGTGCTACTCCTCCCCTGCCACTGCTGCCCTCAGCCGCCTCATGCTACCGTACCTTTTCCCTGACCTTGCCGCCTTTGCCACAGTCGCTGACCTCATTACTCACCTCCGCACTAGTGACGCCCGCTACCGCGCTGCCCTTCCCACTGAGTTCTGTGCCAAGAACCCGCCCCCCATGTACATCGCCCTTTACTACCTAGTCACCCGCCTCCCTGACTCCCTTGCTTCAGTCAGGGACCACTTTCTCTCCCTTTGCCCCACTGAGCTCACTGTCGACCTGCTAGAGCAGCGCCTCGCTGCAGCTGAGAAGAGTATCTTAGCTGTAGGTGCTTCTTGCGGCGACCGTCGCACCCCTTTCTTTGAGGGGTGTTCCCCTGTCCCCCTTCTCCCCTCTGTTGCTTCTACTGCTGCTGTCGACCTCGTTGGCACTGAGGAGGTCGGTGCTGCGTCTGCTCCTAGTGGGAGGCGCCGCAACAGCAAGGGCAAGGGGAACAAGGGTGGTGGAGGGGATGGCGGGGGCGGCGGCGGAGGCGGTGGAGGAGGCGGAGGGGGTGGCGGTGGCGGAGGGGGTGGTGCCGGGAGTGGGGGCTTCAGTGACGGCGGTGGAGGTGGTGGAGGCAGCGGCGGAGGTGGTGGAGGCAGCGGTAGCGGTGGTGGAGGCAGCGGCAGCGGTGGCGGAGGTAGCGGTGGCGGTGGTGCTAGTCGGGGTGCAGCCGCGCAGCGTGGAGGCTTTGGTGTCAGCCAGCGCCAGCAGCAGGCGCGTTCCCGTGAGACCCCGTCGACCCAGCAGCTTCGTGAGTGGTACGCTGGGCGTGGGAGGTCTGGGGGTGCTGGTCCCAGCACGTACGTTCTTCGCACCGGCAGTCGTGGTGGGGAGACGTGCGGGCTGCCACACACTGCGCAGCGCTGCTTCAGTCGCCTTACTGACGCCTGGCGCGCCCAGTTTCCTGACGCTGTTGAGCTCCCTCGCTGGGGTGATCTGCTTAGGCAGAATGTGGCTATCTTTGATCTTGATTTCGATGCTATCCTTGCTGCCATGTATGCTTTGTCTGTAGTGCTGAGGGTGCCTGTTACCTGAGTGTCCTGCCCGACCCGGGCATTGAGGCTGCTGCTCTAGGTGCTAGTGCGTCTGCTGCTCCAGGTACTGGTGAGTCAACTGCTCCAGGTGCTGGTGAGTCTGCTCTCAGACAGAGGTGGTGAGTTTTCCTCCGACATCCTGAGGGCCTTCTGTCGTGCGGAGGGCATCCGCCAGACATTCACACTTCCGGCCTCCCCACAGCAAAATGGGATTGCTGAGCGCCGCATTGGCATGGTCATGGACGTCGCTCGTACGTCCATGATCCATGCGGCTGATCCCCATTTTCTATGGCCGTTCGCGGTTCAGTACGCTGCGCATCAGATCAACCTTCAGCCTCGTGTCTCCTTGCCTGAGACCACACCTACTCTGAGGTGGACGGGGAAGGTTGGCGATGCATCCGCGTTCCGTGTCTGGGGATCTCGAGCTTTTGTCCGCGATACTTCAGCGGACAAGCTGTCCTCCCGTGCCGTTCCCTGCGTCTTCCTTGGCTTCCCCCCTGACGCACCCGGGTGGCAGTTCTACCACCCCACCTCGCATCGTGTTCTGTCCTCTCAGGACGTCACTTTTGACGAGTCGGTGTCTTAACACTGTCTCTTTCCCTACCGCACTGCCTCTCTCCCCCCCCCCGCCACTCTTCCTAGCGCCAGGTACTCCTCCGGTAGACCCCCTCCCCCCTCAGGGTCCTGCCCCCTCTGGTGTGTCTGAGGTAGACCCTGCCGAGCCGGTCGAGGTAGCTGTCGACTCAGGTGCTGCTAGGGGTGCTGAGCCTGCGGGTGCGGGGCCTGGGGGTGCGGAGCCTGGGGGTGCTGAGCCTGAGCGTGTGGAGTCTGGGGGTGCTGAACCTGAGCGTGTGGAGCCTGGGGGTGCTGAGCCTGAGCGTGTGGAGCCTGGGGGTGCTGAGTCTGGGGGTGCTGAGTCTGGAGGTGCTGAGCCTGCGCGTGCTGAGTTTGGAGGTTCTCCGGGTGTCCTGTTGCGGCGGGAGCCCCTCTCTCCGCAGCGGCTTCGTGAGTGGTACGCTCGGCGCTGTTGCCGTACTCCTGGAGCTGCTGGTGCTGGAGCTACTGGAGGTGCTGCTGGTGCTGGAGCTGCTGGAGGTGCTACTGGTGCTGGAGCTGCTGGAGGTGCTGCTGGTGCTGGAGCTGCTGGAGGTGCTGTTGGTGCTGGAGCTGCTGGAGCCGCTGATCCTGGAGGTGCTCGTACTGGAGGTACTGGAGCTGCTGGGGCTGGTGGTACTGCTGGCGTTGGAGCTGCAGGTACAGGAGCTGGTGGTGCTGTGGGAGTTGTAGCTGGAGACCCTGGAGCTGAGGGTACTGGTGCTGTCTCTGCTGTTTCTGGAGGCACTGCGCGGCCGCGGCCGTACTACGTTCCACTCCTTCAGCTGGTTCTTGGTCTCCCACCTTCTCCTGGTCCTCCTCCTCCCTTACTGAGAGTCCTCCGCCTGTCCAATCACAGTCGCTGTTACAGCCGGCCTCTCCGCTGCCTGGTCCTTCTCCTTACTCTGGACCGACTGTAGGTCTTACGGAGCGTCGTGAGCCTGAGTCGCGTCCTGTGTCGCCTGTGTCTCGTTCTGTGTCGCCTGTCCGCACTGCTCGCGCTGGTCGTCGTGTTTCGCGTCCGCGTCCTCCTCCTGTCCCTGGCACTCACTCTATGACTCTGCGTCCTTCCACTGCTCCACAGCGTGTCCCTCTGCCGTCTCCTCCTACGTCCTCTCTTCCTGACGGTCCGGACCCAGAGTGTGACTCCCTTCGTGCTGCTAGTCCTTCTATCACGCGCTTTCTGGCCACTGCTGTCACTGACCCTTTGTTTGAGTCCACTGCTGCGTCTGCTCTCGTTGCTGAGCTTGTTAACTTTGCTGCCGCCTGTCGCGTAGACAACGCCACTAGTCTTGTTGCTGAGTCTGCGTCTGCGTCTGTCTGTCCTCCGTCCATCGGGGGTGAGTGTGCTCTTGGCACGGACGTTCTTGAGGACAGACAGGAGGAGTTTGAGTGCTTTGCCGCTGCTGTACCTCATCTCGTGTCCATGCTGAGGTAGACCCGGATGCACCAGACATCCCGACCCCGCGCTCTTACGCAGAGGCGATAGAGGGTCCCTACTCCTCTCAGTGGCAGGCAGCCATGGACGCCAAGATGGCTTCCTGGAAGTCCACAGGCACCTACGTCGACGAGGTTCCCCCGCCTGGGGCGAACATCGTCAGTGGCATGTGGATCTTCAGGGTGAAGCGGCCGCCGGGTTCTCTGCCTGTCTTCAAGGCGCGTTACGTTGCACGTGGTTTCAGTCAGCGACAGGGAGTTGACTTCTTCCAGACCTTCTCCCCTACCCCGAAGATGACCTCTCTTCAGGTAATGCTGCACGTCGCGGCTCACCGTGACTACGAGCTCCACTCGCTTGACTTCAGCACAGCCTTCCTACAGGGCAGCTTGCACGAGGAGATCTTGCTGCGCCGCCCACCTGGCTTCACTGGGTCGTTTCCTGCTGGTACCCAGTGGAGCCTCCGGCGGCCAGTCTACGGTCTCCGCCAGGCACCGCGTGAGTGGCACGACACACTGAGGACGACTCTTGCTACTCTTGGTTTTGCTCCTTCCACTGCTGACCCGTCACTGTTTTTACGCACTGACACCACTCTGCCGCCGTTCTACGTTCTCGTGTACGTAGACGACCTCGTCTTTGCTACTGCTGACACTGAGGCACTCGCCCACGTGAAGTCCGAGCTGCAGAAGAGACACACGTGCACTGACCTGGGTGAACTGACAAGCTATCTTGGCTTCCGGATCACCTGGGACAGAGCATAGTGCACCATTACCTTGACTCAGTCACACATGCTGCTGCAGGTCCTTCAGCGCTTCGGCTTCACGTACTCCTCGTCACAGTCCACTCCTCTGCCTACTGGTCACTCTCTCTCAGCTCCACCTTCGGACGAGTCCGTAGAGCCGAGTGGCCCGTATCCAGAGCTTGTGGGCTGCCTCATGTACCTGATGACTTGCACACGACCTGACCTCGCATACCCTCTCAGCCTTCTGGCTCGCTACGTGGCTCCCGGTCGACACCGAAAGGTGCACTGGGATGCTGCGAAGAGGGTGTTGCGCTACCTGTGCAGTACGTCGGGCATGGGGCTCGTGCTTGGAGGACGGGCTCGAGTTGTCCTCACTGGTCACGCAGACGCTTCCTGGGTTGACGACTTGGCTACGCAGCGGTCGCCACAGGGTTACACCTTCAGTCTTGGCTCCGGTTCTGTCTCTTGGCGGTCTACCCGCTCTTCTTCTGTTCTCAGCTCCAGTTGTGAGGCTGAGATCTTCGCTGGGGCCATGGCTGCAAAGGAGTTACGCTGGCTTACCTACCTGCTGACCGACTTGGGAGAGGCGCCTCGTTCCCCTCCAGTTCTGTACGTCGACAACAAGGCCATGCTTGCCTTGTGTCAGGAGCACAGACTGGAGCAAAGAACGAAGCACATTGGTCTGCGCTACTTCCTTGCTCGAGAGTTGCAGCAGCGTGGTCAGCTTCGTCTTGCTTACGTGGCCTCTCAGGCCAACACTGCTGATGTTTTCACCAAGGCACTTCAGCCTTGTGATCATCAGCGCTTCTGTACTGTTCTAGGCCTTGTGCCTACTGTGCCTCACTTGCTTACTTCTTGACTTTGCTTGTACTGTACTCTATACACATATACTTGCATGCTTACACTTGCTAGGTTGTGGTCACTGTATTGTTTGTTCTCCTATATATAACTCTGCATGTGAACTGGCCTTGTGGCCATTTGTTTGTGCTCAGACTGCGTGGTGACTTTGTGATCCACCCTGAGCTTGCTTTGCTTTTCTTGACTGCTCTTGTGACCTCCTGTTCTCCCCCACTTTGCCTATGGGGGTGTGTCAAACTTATATGCTATAGTCTATCTAGGCTGTAGTGGGGTAGTTCATATAGGGTACAACACTTTTAGGTTTCCTACTTCTACCCATCTGCTTCCTAGTTCATTCATTCCGTTCCTTATTCTAACACTTTGTTGTAGCCATGAATTGTATTATAAAAAAAATTAAAGAGTGATCTTGTCCTGCCTTGCTCTCATACCATGTTGGGCTGAGAAAAGCCCTTAGAACCTTTTTCAGGACTTAGATCGGGTGTTGACGTAGAGTTGTAATAGCGGAAGCGTTTAATGAAGAGTTGTCGTGAACCACCTTGTGCTAGTTTGTGAGAACAAGATAAGTTGATAATAGTAGAGAAGTACAAGGCTTTTATATGATTACAAAGGAATATGGAAAGTTCTACCGTATCTTAACTGTTTTTGCTGTTGCGGTTCGATACAGTGCCGACTCGGGTAACTGCTCTGTAACGAGTCAGTTATGTGTTCTTGCTGTCGCACTGTACGTTTCGTCAGGTCAAAGGTTGGAGACCTTTGACCTTCGCGCAACCTCCGACGGTTGACTCTGGTGCTTCTTCGCTGTAGTCAGTTCCGTTTCGTGTCGAAGCTTCGATACGACAGAAGCGCTATAAATCACTTGTTTCCAACAACCGCCTCTGTGTCATTTGTACTGCATTCATAACTGAGCACCAAAAATCATGCTTTAATCACTACCTAAGAAAACAAATTGGGAATTTGTCCATAAAGCTTTTACCTTTTTTTTCAAAACCCATAGTAAGCTAAGCTGCACCTGAAATGCGTATGCTTGGTGTTGCGGCAGATAGCCAACAGCCCGTGCAGCCAGCTTATGGCGGCCACAGGGCTCTCCTTCCTTCTCCCTGCCACACCCATCAGCTTATTGGGCCTTGTCGGCACCTTTTGAGGCTGCACGTTGCAACTCCCTTCCTACTTGCTCGCTACCCGTTCCCCGCAACTCCGAATGATGCGCTACCGACTAGCACCTCCTTACCACCTGTGCACCCACATTACCGCCACTTGCTCGTAGCGCCCCACCATTGCTTGCCGCCGCCGCCGCCGCCGCCGCCGTCGTCGTCATCGTCGTCGTCGTCGTCGTCGTGTGCGCATCACCGCGCGGGCCGATTATCGCTGGCGGAGCACGCGGGCATCGCCAGCCCGCTTCGTGCACCAACGTCCGTCCGCCGCGCGTCAAGGGCGGTCGCCACTCCCTCCTTCACCCGCGTGCGTTGCCCATGCTCGAGCGCCCGCACGTCACCAGCGCCGCGTCGAACCAATCCTGCACCACTCAAGCCCCTTGCCTCTCGTTCCTCCTCATGCCTCGCCGTCCCCACCTCGCGCACCCCCTGGACGGGCCCCGATGGGCCGCTCAGCCCACACTGCGCCGCGCCCTCATCGCGTTTCGCCTGACCTGCCGACGGACCCGCAGCTGACCCGTTAGGTTGACGGCCGGAAGCTGAGATGGCGTCGGCCGGCAGGAATACGTTGACGTCATCGGGGTCGGGCAAGATCGAGCAGGCGAATCTGGTGGCGGTGCGATTCGAGTTCAAAATTCATCTCGTCGAGGTCAGCCAAGTCCCCCCCGCCCCGCTCCGCCTGTCCCGTTTCCCCCATCCCGCTTCCCCCGTCCCGTTTCCTCCATCCCGCTGACGACGTCGTCCCTTGCTTTCTCCGCTCCCTGCTTCTATCTGCGTGCCTCCCCTCGTCCCCGCACGCCTGCACCCCCCACTCTGAGCGATCTCCACCCCCCTCTTCCCGCCTCTTCCCCCTTCCCCGTCCCTCTCCCCCTCCTGCCCCTCGCCCGCCAACCGCCCTCCCATGCACGCCAGCTGCGCGGGTGGCTGCGCGCCTCCCCTCCTCTCATCATCCGCTGGCAGCGCGGCGACAGCCGGGCGGGCCTCTCCGCGCCCGTGTGGCCCCCCGCTGACGCCCCCCTTGTGCCGCTCCACCACACCTTCCGGGTACGCTGTGAGTGCACCCGCCCATTGGGGGAAGGGGGAGGGGGGAGGGGGGAGGGAGCATGGGGGGAAGCAGGGGAAGGATGGGGGTTCTGGGGTGGTGCTGTGGTGGGATGGCGGGGCGTGGTTGAGGCGGTAGGAGGGGCAGCGGGAGGGACACTGGGGGGCGCGGGACAAGTGTGGGTGCTGTGTGGGGGCGAGTGGCACTCGGCAGTCACACATGCGCCCCCCACTCAGCAACAAACCCCTCTCCACCCTCGCCCACGCTGCATGCACCTTCCATCTCCCCCACCTTCCATCTCCCCCACCTTCCATCTCCCCCACCTTCCATCTCCCCCACCTTCCAATTCAAATTCAAATTCTCAGTGCATTCGCATTCTCCCTCTCTCCCTCCCCCACTCCCCTCCCCATTCTTCTCCCCCTCTCTAAACCGTCCCCTTCTCATCCCTCTCCTCACTCTTCCTTCCCCACCTTCCTCCCCCCCATTCCCGCACACCATTCCCCACCTTTCGCCCCCTTTCCCCCCCATTCTTCCCGTTCCCCACTCTTTCCCCCTCTTTCCCCCTTTTCCCCCCTCTTTCCCCTTTTTCCCCTCTTTTCCCCCTCTTTTCCCCCTCTTTCCCCCTCTTTCCCCCATTGTCCCCCCCTATCCCCCCCCCCCCCTCCCGCCCCCTCCTTCCCCCTGACCCCCCCCCCTTCCCCCCCTCCTGAGTGCAGATCCCAGTGACGCTGTACAGGGAGAGGGGAGCCCCCACGGCGCCCTACCTGCGCAAGGCAGCCACCTTCACACTCCACCACGCGCTACCCGCCGCCGCCGCCCACCCAAGCCACCCACCCGATGCACCATCCGAGCCTGCCTTCCAGGCTGGGCCCGAGCCTCTGGGGCGGGCGCAGCTGGACCTGGCTGAGCTGGCGGACTGTGACGGGGTGGTGGAGCGCCGCCTCAAAGTGGCGCCCGGGCCCGCCATGCTGGCTGACGTGGCGGCTGCTGAGAGGCCGGCGGGGGCGGTGCTGGTGGTGAGCGTGGAGTGCGTTGGGAAGAAGCTCAGCCGCGAGGCCGCCGCTGAGGAGGCCCACATGTACGCCAAGGGGGGGAGGGGTGCAGGGCATGGGCGCAGGGCATGGGCGCAGGGCATGGGCGCAGGGCATGGGTGCATATCAAGAGGAGGGAGTGGTTTAATGAGGGTGATGGGTGTTGAAGCGAGAGGGTGGGCGTGGGATGGGGGGTGGATGATAGCATTGGAGAAGCAGTTGGGTTGGGTGAGGGGGAGTGGATGCGATGGGTGGAGGGTTGGGAGAATATAGAGTGGTGAGGTGAGGGAAGAGGAGGGCAGGGGTGAGAGCGGGGGCGAGGCAGTGTTGGTCAGGTCCGGGGAGAGGGGTGAATGCAGAGTGCTGGGAGGCAGAGAGTGTGCGCACGGCAGGTGTGGCTCGTGTGCTGCCAGAGCTGCAGTTTGGTGCAGCTCCATTGTGAGTCAGCGCCATGTGTGGGGTGAGAGGCATGTGTGGGGTGAGAGGCATGAGTGGGGTGAGAGGCATGTGTGGGGTGAGAGGCATGTGTGGGGTGAGAGGCATGTGTGGGGTGAGAGGCATGTGTGGGGTGAGAGGCATGTGTGGGGTGAGAGGCATGTGTGGGGTGAGAGGCATGTGTGGGGTGAGAGGCATGTGTGGGGTGAGAGGCATGTGTGGGGTGAGAGGCATGTGTGGGGTGAGAGGCATGTGTGGGGTGAGAGGCATGTGTGGGGTGAGAGGCATGTGTGGGGTGAGAGGCATGTGTGGGGTGAGAGGCATGTGTGGGGTGAGAGGCATGTGTGGGGTGAGAGGCATGTGTGGGGTGAGAGGCATGTGTGGGTTGTGGGTCAGCATTGGGTGCAAAGGCTGCCAGCATGGGCAAGCCAGCATCCATGCCTCTCCGCCCCATGGCCCCCGTCCACCTGCCACTCACTCCCCCTTCGCTGCTCTTGTGCCCCCCATCCGTCCATGCTGCCCCACCCCCCTCCCCCTCTCTCCCCCCCCCCCAGCCTGGCGGCCCCCAGGGGTCATCGCCGCAACACCTCCTCACCTCTGCTGCCCTCCACCGCTCTGCACCGCCCCCTCCCCCCCTCGCATCTCGCCTCGTCCCCTCTGGCGTCAGGGTGCGCCTCGCCCGCCGTGGCAGCAGGAGGCAGCGCGGGGTCGTTCCTGGGCGAGGCCGACTTCCCTGCCCTGCCTGCGCTGCCCCCTGCGGCAGGGGGCGCGCACGCAGAGGGCCACACTCATGGCCCTCCCCACGGGCCATGGCAGCACGAGCAGGCTGTAGCAGAAAGAGACGCGGGAGGGGGGGATGTGGGGAGGGTAGAGGCATTAGCAGATGAGGGAGAAGGTGTGCAGAGCAGTGGTGAGGTGAGCGGGCGAAAGCAGCAGAGGAAGAGCCGCAGAGGAGGCAGAGCAGGCTCATACGATGGGGTGAGGGGCGTGAGGGAGCCGGGGGGAGAAGTGGGTGAGGAGATGCGGATAAGAGACGCTGGAGAGAGTGACGTGGCAGTGGGCGATTCTGGACCTCTCTCTGCCACGTCAACCCCCCCTGCAACATTAGCAGTGTCTGCCAAGTCAGCATCGTCTTCATCCACCTCATCACGACCTCCCTCCCATCCTCCATCAGCCTCTGCTTCCCCTGTGCCCTCGCGCTCCTCCTCTCTCTCGTCAGCGACCTCTGCATCCACGTCAGCATCTGCCTCATCAGCATCCACGTCAGCATACATGACATCATCATCATCACATTCGCCGCTATCGTCACCAGCACCATCCGCGCCCCCCCCCCTCGTCCTCCTCCTCCTCCACCTCCATGTCTGCCACACGCGCCTTCCGCCTGGCTGCTGCAACCCATGCCCCCTCCCCTCATGTACTGCCCTCCCCTCGGCGCCACACTCCATTTTTTCCCCTCCCCTCGGAACACCCCTCCCTGCTTCCCCTCCCTTCCTTACACCTCCACTTCCTCTCCCCTCCTCGTCATCTCTGCTCTGTGTGCGCCTCCTTCCTTGCACACGCCCACACTATCCTCTCCTCTCTGCCCCTCCACACTCCCCTCCTCCCCGCATTCTCTCCTCTCCTCTCCTCTCGTCTTCCCCCTTCTCCCACCCCTCCAGCCAGCCCCGGGAGCCAAGCAGCGCAGGAAGGCGTCTCACCGCTCGCAGTCGTACGGCGGCACTGAGCTCGCCGTCTTCCATGCCGCCCCCACTGCCCCGCCACCACCACCACCACCACCAGCACCACCACCACCACCACCAGCACCACCACCACCAGCACCACCACCACCACCAGCACCACCACCACCACCACCACCACCACCACCACCAGCACCACCACCACCAGCACCACCACCACCACCACCAGCACCACCACCACCACCACCACCAGCACCAGCAGCACACGCTGCAGCACAAACGTCACCAGCAGCACACGCTGCAGCACAAATGTCACCAGCACCACACGCTGCCCGGGAAGATCCCGCTGATGCTCCCGCTGACGCCACTGACGCCGCTGACGCCGCTGACGCCACTGACGCTGCTGACGCCACTGACGCCACTGACGCCACTGATGCAGTCAGCGTTGAATCAGCCGAGGCCAGCAACACCCAGCGTGCCTCAACGGTGGCAGCTCTGGTCAGTGGCCATCGCACTTGCACTCTTCACTCCCTCCTTCATCTCCCGGCTATGCTACTAACTCGCCATGTCCCCATTCCTTGCCCACCTTCCCTTGTGCCCCCCCCCTCTTCCCATCTAATGTTTTTACTATCTCTTCGCCTCTGCAATCCAGCTTGCTAATCCGTTTGCACTCTCTTCTGCCGTTTCACCCTTCTCTCTTGTACACCATCCTTTCCCATCCACCCTCCTCTCCCATCCACCTCTTCTTCCTTTCAATCCCTCTCTCCCCCTCAGAGGGCGCATCGCAAGGCAGCGGGCAGGCGGCACTCGTACGGCGGGCAGGAGCTCACCGCCATGCACGCCGCACTCACACACCCGCTCGCCACCGCCCATGCCAGTGACGCTGGCAGCAGCAGTGACAGCAGCACTGCCGGCAGCGGCACTGGCAGCAGGGGCAGCAGGGCGAGCAGGCGGCGGGGGGGTACGGGCAGCATGGACGTCCCTGGCCGCCCCGCCACGGCGCTCACCCGCTTCAGCCGCCATGCCAAACCCCCCCTCGCCACGCCCCCCTCCTCCCTCCCCCCCACTGCCGCTGCCACTCCCCTTGCCACGACCCCCCTTGCATCACCGTCCGCCACCAGTGCGTTCTCAGCCCGCAGCCTCCCAGCTCAGGCTGAAGCGCCACCATCCCACGCCACCCCTGCTGCTGTTGCTGCTGCTGCAGTGGGGGTGGCTGCTGGTGAGTTTGGGAAGACTGTGCGTGGGAGTGGCAAGGGGAGGGCGGGTGGGAGTGGCAAGGAAAGAGCGGGTGGGAGTGGCAAGGAGAGGGCGCGAGGCATGAGGCAGATTGAGGCAGAGCTACAGCAGAGGAGAGAGGCGGCCGCAGCCAAGGCAGCAGCAGGCACAGCAGCGACAGCAGAAGCAGACAGCGGGGCTAACGGGGCAGTGGAGGATGATGGGTGGGAGCAGCAGGTGGGGCAGGTGGCAGTGGTGCACAGGCAGGTGAGGGCCACATCGCTGGCAGAGCTGTACCGAGCGGCGGGGAGAGGGGGCGACCTGGACGGCGCAAGGAACGTGGCACCGGCTCATGCCCTCCCACATGTGCTCGCTGCCACACCCGGCCCGCTGTGCCAGTCCATGCCCTTGGAGCCGCACCTGGGCTTGCAGCCGCACCTTCCCACGCCCCTGCCTGTGTCGCCTGTCCCTGCTGCCCCTGCTGCCCCTGCTGCCCCTGCTACTTCTCAGTGCATGGCAGGCACAGGCACAGGGCCATCCCCAGGCATCTCGCCCCCTTCCACCCTCTTTTCCACCACCTCTCCCCTCGCCGTCGCTCTGCCTCCCTGCAGTGCCACCGCCCCTTTCCCCCCCGCCTCTGCTCCTTCCCCTCCTGCCTCTGCCTCTGCGGATTCCCCCCTTTGCCACCCCCCTCACACTGCGTCGTCCCCTCCTGCCGCGCGCCCACCCTCCCATCGCGACCTGCTGGTGAGTGGCACATGGTTGGGAGAGGGAGAAGGAGGGACGGAGAGGGGAGCGGAGTGAAATTGTTGTGGAAGAGTTGGGAAGGGTGGGGGGAAAGCATGACAACAGGGGGAAGGGTTGAGGGAAATGAGGGAGAAGAGTGGGGGAGGGAGAGGTGGAGGCATGGAGAGTTGGCTAAGGGAATGAGTGGTGTGGTGCTGGCATGCAGGACGGGTGGCATCTCCCAACACCACACCACGCTCCATACCCGTCTTCCACCCATCATCGGCCCCCTTGCATCCTGCTTCCCCCTCTCCCCCTCTCCCCCGCCATCGTCTCACCCTACCACTTCCCCCCCCCTCTCCCCTCCCTCTCCCTGCCCCTCCCCTCCCTCTCCCTGCCCCTTCCCCCCCCCTCTTCAGAGGGCGCGCAAGGCAGCACACAGCCGCCGCCCGCACTCGCTGGCGGGGGGGGAGTTTGCCACACTCAGGCTCGCCCACAACCCCACAGGAGGCTCTCCAGAATCCACCACCGCTCTGCACCGCTCTCCCCTCTCCTCGTCCTCCCGCCTGATACATCCCGTTGCTGCTGTCGCCCTGGCCACTCTCCCCCGCCCCTCTACCTCCTCTCCTGCCCCTCCTGCTGACCCTTCTGCTGGTGCAGCGGATGAGAGTGGGAGGAAGCGGCAGAGCAACAAGGGCATGAGGCAGGCAGCTGGGGGAGGGGCGGTGGCAGCAGCGGTGCAGCAGTCAGCGGGAGCGGTGGTGGCAGCACAACCTGCCATGGTGGATATTCCACGCGCTGCCACCACGGGCAGCATTCATACCACACCTGCCACCGCTGCTGCTGCTGCTTTAAGGACATGTGGGTCTGACGATGTGCCCTGCCCGCCCGCTCACGCAGAGCACATGGCACAGGGAGGGGAGGGGGGCATGCAGGGGAGGGAGCACGTGGCAGCAGTGCCACCATCAGCAGGCGCAGCCCCCGCTCTTGCTGCCGGCACTCACATGTCCCACCCCACTGCACTTGCCCATGACCCAGCTGTCCCCTCCACCGTCCCTCGCCCTCTGCTGCACCTTGCTCCCACTGCCCTCGCCTCCGCTTCCCCTGCCATGTCAGCTGGCTCTCCTGTGACGTCAGCAGGGTCGCCTGCCATGTCAGCAGGATCCCCTGCCTCCCTGTCCAATGAGCACGCGCCACGTGGTGCACAGCAGGCAGCAGCGGTGGCGGAGCTGAGGAGCAAGCTGAGGGTGCTGCTGGCACCGCCACTTTCTGTAGCAGAGCAGGCAGGCATGGGGGCGTGGGGGGTGGGGGAGTGTCACGATGTGGCCAGGAAGGGAGGTGCAGGCAGTGAGGAGGGCCAAGTGCCATCAGCTGTGGTGAATGCACCACCTGCAACAGCTGGTCACTCAGGCTCTCTCCCACCTCACTCCTCTGCCGCACATCCCACCTCTGCCCTCACTGCCACACACCGGCACCCCCCCTCGCCTCCTCTCCTGCACCGCTCGCTCTCAGACCCACACACACCGCGCCCCCCCACAGCGCCCTTCCCCCTCGTCTCTCCGCCCTCCCCCGGCACCCTCTCAGCGCCGCACTCGCCCGCCCCCCCGCCCTCTGCGCGCGCCCTGGGCTTTGCGTGTGCGCGCCGCCCCTTCATGCTGCCGCCCGACTGGCACGCGCCCTCCGGTGCTGCTGAGAGTGGTGGGAGGCCGCGCACTGCAGAGGGGGAGAGAGGAGGGAGGGGCATGCGGGCGTTCACGTCCGTGGGGCACCGGGGGTTGCTGCCAGGCAGCATGCATGCAGGGGAGGCGTCAGCAGCAGCAGGGGGCGCGGGCAGCCACTCCGCCCTGACCGCGCGTGAGGTGCTGGCAGCGCTGCGGCGCGTGCCGGGGCCGTACAGCTCGGGGCGGTTTGACGAGGTGGAGGGCGTCGATGACGCACTGCTGGGCGCCGCCGCCACGCCAAGGGTAGTGGCGGGAGGGGCGCGTGGTGGCGGTGGTGGGCGGCGGAGGAGGAGGTTCAGCGTGCTGGCTGTGGCGCGGGAGGTGGTGGAGAGGGAAGGGGGGGGGGGAGAGGGGGGCAGTGGCGAGTATGCGAGTGGAGGGGACGGGGAGAGAGAAAAAGGTGGTGGTGCGGAGGAGGCCGGAGGAGAAGATCGGGAAGGTAGGGAGGACTCAGAGAGCGATGGCGATGGGGAGGGCGAGGAGGCGGCACAAATGCGAATGGAGTGGAGGCGGGTGAGGAAGGAGCGGCAGCTGGTGGAGCAGGAGAGGGGCGAGGTGCAACGCGTGCAGGGTGAGGTGGCACGCTTCAAGCAGTGGGCGCAGGAGGAGCAGCAGCGGCTGCAGGAGGAGAAGCGAAAGGTGAGGATGGCAGTGAGTCAGAGCTGCTTAATAAAGATGGTGAGAGCTGCTTGCGGCTGTCAGCGACGAGAAGAGTCATAGTTGTGTGAGAAAAGATAGACGAGAAGAGTCATAGTTGTGTGAGAAAAGATAGACGAGAAGAGTCATAGTTGTGTGAGAAAAGATAGACGAGAAGAGTCATAGTTGTGTGAGAAAAGATAGACGAGCTTCAGAGAGCAAGCCCCCAGATTTACTTTGCGTTTACAACTGCAGTTTCCCCTGGTCTGGAATTGAGTCCCAACCTTTGTTAAGATACAACTGATTGGTGGAGGCCAACAGTATGAGTGAAGCCCCCCACGTGCGCCCACCACAGGTGGAGGCGGACAAGCAGCGCCTGGCGCCCTTTGAGGCGCGCCACCGCGCCTGCCAGCACCACATTGCAGCGCAGGACGCCGCCACGGCCGCCCTGCGAGCACAGGCCAGCGCCGCCGCCACGGCCACAGGGCACGTGGCAGCGCACACGCACTCGCTGCGCTGCCACCTCGCCTCCTCCGCCCACCTCCTCGCCGCCACCAAGCAGCGCCTCGCTCACGACCGCGCCTCCGTGGCTGGCGCTCTGGCTCGGGCTGCCGAGGCTGAGGTGCGGGCGCAGGCCGCGGAGAGGAGGTTCGGGAAGATGCCGTGGGAGGTGCGGAGTGGGAGTGGCGTGGCGCGGGCAGTGCATGGTGTGGCGGGCCGGCATGGGTCGCCCGTGCAGCGCCTGCACACCCCCGCCATGCGCCTGGCACGCGTGGTGGCCGTGGCATGGCGGGGCGGTACGGGTGAGGGGGCGGAGGAGGGAGCGGGGGTGGAGAAGGAGGATTTGTGGGGCGAAGTGGGGGAAATGGCCGAGGGGCGAGAGGAGGGCGGGCACAGGGGAGGGGAGGAGGGAAAGGGGAATGCATGGCAAGGGTGGAGTGCAAGCACGGAAGGGATGGTGGTGGAAGAGGGACAGCGAAGGGAGCAGCGAGGAGTGGTGGGCAAGGCGCGTGGGTTGAAAGGGGAGCAGGTGGCAGGCGTGGCGAGGGAGGTGATGCGCGCTCTGCTCCTGGCAGCCCGGGCGGCGAGCGACAACGCATCTCGGCTGCTCTTCTGGTGGTCCAACACGGCCATGCTGCGCTCCGCCCTGGCACCCCTGGTGGCGGAGGAGCAGAGGAGGAAAGGGGAGGGGAAGAAGGGTGAGGCGGCCACAGGTGAAGGAGGGGCGGCTGGTGGTGGTGTTGGGAGTGGTGCTGCTGCTGCGAATGGTGGTGGTGCATGCTGGCCTGGCACAGGTCATGACGACCGGGGAGAGCACCCGGAGCACCCAGAGCGGCCTGAGGACCCGTGGGGCAGCTTGGCGCACCTTGAGTCGCAGCTGCTGCAGCTGGAGCAATGGCAGCACAACAGGTGTCTGCAGCTGGTGTGGACACGTGTCTTCCTGCCAGCCATGCAGCAGCGCCCCCCTGTGCTGCCGCCTCCCTTCCACCCGCCATCACACACCCCTCCCTTCACCCCCGCCTGGTCCTCCGCCCTGCTGTGCGCCACCTCTGCCTGCCAGCAGTCGTACCTCTGGCCCTTCTCCGCCCCCACGCCCCCGCCACCCCCACTCAGAGGTGACTCATATTCTCCCTTCAATCTGAGAGTCCTCTCTTTTTGCCCCTCTCATTATTTCCTTCTAAACGTCTCACTGCTGCTGGCTAGTTGGTGCCCTTGTCTCTGCTGATCATCCCAGACGTACCTCCGAATCTCTTTGGGCCAGGGCTACTGTAGGCAGCTATTTGCTTGGAGTCCATTCCATTGATTCCACGCGCAAATCTAACTGCGCTTCTCAAGTCTCCATGCATGCCTCGCTCTGTGCACGTCTCTTTCACATCAACTCATGTTTGTTACTTTGTTAGCTCCTTTGCTTCGCTCTAGACTCATTTCGCCCGCTCACCCCCATCCTGATAGCGCTCACCCCAATCAGCCCCTAGCACTGCACGTCACCCAATAGCCCGTGAGGCCCGCTTCTTCTCCCCCCTCTCCCTTTCCCCCTCTTCCCCTCTCCCTGTGTCCCCATCTTCCCCTTTCTCCATCTCCCCATATGTGCAGCGGAGGAAGTGCAGGCGCCCTGGTGGGCGGGGCTGAGTGGTACAGAGCGGTGGGTGGCGGTGATGCACGAGGCGGCTGCCATGCTGTGCCCTCACAGGGCCATGGGGCACCACTGCGGCTGCCTCTACCCGCTTTTCAAGCAGGTCAGTGCTGCCTCTACCCGCTACTAAAGCAAGCACCTCCATACCCCCTTCTTTTGGTGTTATGGCAATTTTGAGTGCACCACCACCACGACTTGCCTTCCACCTCACAGCGCTTGTTTTGTCCTTGCCCTCTACTCGTCTACCCCTTTTCATTTTCTTACCCTCACCCCAATTCGCCCTTGCCGCATTTCCACTCCTTTCCATACCCCGTCACCCATCATCCTGTTTCATCCATCCCCTCAATTCCTCTCTGACGCCATGCCACTCTGCTTTGGCACGTCTGCTTTCAAAGCCTACCGCCTTGGTCCCCCTCTTCCCATCCCTTTCCCTGCTCCACCTCATGCAACCCCCCGTTTCATCCACTCCCCCTTCCCCTCCCCCTCTTCCTCCCCCTCCCCCACTCCTCCCCCCACCACCGCCCCTCAGGTGCTGCAGCAGTGCCAGCAGCGGCTAGACGCGGCTCTGTTCAACGCGTTGCTGCGCTCCGGTAACGACGTGCTCTCCACCGACCCTGCTGCCGATCCTCTCACCGAACCTGCCGCCCTGCCGTTCCCCGCCAATGGCCGCTTCTGGGCCGGCCAAGGGGGGCTACTGAAACACACTGTAAGGGGGATTGCTGAAACACGTTGTAAGGGGGATTGCTGAAATAATCTATAAGGGGGATGACTGAAACACAAGGGGATTGCGATTGCCTGCACACATGCCAGCCTCGCATGACCTCTGCCATCCAGACCCATCCCTCACTGCCATCCAGACCCATCCCTCACTGCCATCCAGACCCATCCCTCACTGCCATCCAGACCCATCCCTCACTGCCATCCAGACCCATCGCTCACTGCCATCCAGACCCATCCCTCACTGCCATCCAGACCCATCCCTCACTGCCATCCAGACCCATCCCTCACTGCCATCCAGACCCATCCCTCACTGCCATCCAGACCCATCCCTCACTGCCATCCAGACCCATCCCTCACTGCCATCCAGACCCATCCCTCACTGCCATCCAGACCCATCCCTGGCTGCCATCCAGACCCATCCCTGGCTGCCATCCAGACCCATCCCTGGCTGCCATCCAGACCCATCCCTGGCTGCCACTGCCCCAGTATCCTCATGTACCCTCAATGTGTTCGCGCCTTTCCGCCATGCCTCTGTGCCCTCTGTTACCCCCCCACCACCACCACGGCACCCCACGGCACGGCTCCAGGTGTCGGAGTGGAGTGAGTTCCTTGCAGACATGGACGCACACGTCTCCTCACACTGCCACGCCGCCGCCGCCGCTGCTGCTGCCACGCAGCATGCCGCCACCGCTGCGCACGCTTACCCCCCATCGCCCATCCTTCCCCCGCCCACCGTCCCGCTCTCCTTGCTCTCCTCCGCTCGCTTCTGGGCGGGCCAGCTGGAGCTCTTTGATTGGCCAGAGGGCGCAGAGGGGCAGGGCGGGGCAGAAAAGCCGGGATGCGGAAATGGACTGGTGGGGCAGGGAGAGGGGTGGAGAGCGGTGACAGGCGGTGACGCCATGGGAGATGCAGTGGCGCGCAGCATTGCTGGGTGTGAAGGGGGCACGGGTCAGAGAGGGTATGACCCCGCGGCGCTGCTGCTGCTGGGAGGGCGCGAGGGGGAGGGGGAGGAGGGGAGAGGTTTGGTGCAGCAGCTGATCGGTGGGCGGGCGGAGTGCTTCCCGCTGCTGCGCGCGCTGGCCCACGTGCTGCTGCTGCCCAAGAAGGCTCTCTGCGACCGCCCTGTGCGCCGCCAGGTGCGGGGGCAGGGGGGACGACATTGGTGGGGAGAGCAGTGTGAGCGAAGAGAGGGACGTGACGTGAGGGGCGCGAGGGATGAGAGGAATGGGGGGTGGAGAGGGGTGAGCAGTGAGAGTGGATGACAGTGTTACTGCATCGCTCTCGTGCACGCTGTGCCTCGTGCCTGTACAGCCACGGCATGTGCACGTCAGTTTGTCACCTGTTTTGCTCAACCCATGGCATGTGCACGTCAGTTTGTCACCTGTTTTGCTCAACCCATGGCATGTGCACGTCAGTTTGTCACCTGTTTTGCTCAACCCATGGCATGTGCACGTCAGTTTGTCACCTGTTTTGCTCAACCCATGGCATGTGCACGTCAGTTTGTCACCTGTTTTGCTCAACCCATGGCATGTGCACGTCAGTTTGTCACCTGTTTTGCTCAACCCATGGCATGTGCACGTCAGTTTGTCACCTGTTTTGCTCAACCCATGGCATGTGCACGTCAGTTTGTCACCTGTTTTGCTCAACCCATGGCATGTGCACGTCAGTTTGTCACCTGTTTTGCTCAACCCATGGCATGTGCGCCACCATGCCCCCCCATGCAGGTGTACGCCACCATCCCAGCGCCGCTGCTGCAGCGTGTGGTGAGCATGTGTGTGGAGCAGCCGTCCCACCCCGACCCCATCCCACCCGTGCTGCTCGACATGCTGCATGCCGAGGTGAGTGCCGCCCCACATGCTCAGGCTGCCCCACATGCTGCTATACATGATCAGGCATCACATGCATTGTCTGTTCTCTCACCTGCTAGCCCATCCATCTCCATCCCCCCATTCCGCCCCTCCCACCTCCCGTTGCTCCTGCTGCCCCTCCTCGCCTCCACCCTCCCCAGGCCAACACCTCTGCCCACGCCATCCACTTCCTGCCAGTCTTCGACCCTACCCCCCTGCCCCCCACGCCCTACCGCCCGCCGCCCACCTCCGCCCTGCACGCGCTGCTGGGGGCGGCTGCACCAGGCGCGGTGGGCGTGCAGCAGGGGGGGCTGGAGGGCGGGAAGGGGGCACGGCACGGCGATTTGCCGATGGAGTGAATGCGCGGCGAGGCTGCCAGAGCAGCAGCGACGAGGTTGCGGGTGCTTGAATGAATGTGTGCAGGCGAGGGGAGTGTGCCAGTGCGGCCAAGCGGTTTTCCCTGACAGCTGGGCCAAGTGACTAGGAGCTGTGACTGCTGCACCCCACTGCTGCACCCCACTGCTGCACTTGCCCAAAAGCTGAAAGTACTGCCACAGCCACTGCATGTCCCTCAGATTGGATTCAGGCCACTCTGATTGATCAGTGCTCTCCCAAAAAAAATTGCATCCCAGTCAGAGCTGGGTGAAAAAGTATACCATAATCCTTAGTACCGGTATATACAGACCGCCGAATAAATGCACCTATGGGGGGCTTATGTGGGTAAAAGGCTTTATTGTGGTATTTTGAATGATTACTATATTTATTTCATTATTTCTACTAAACTTCTCTACATCAGTTGTGCTGTAAGGTTGTGTTAGGCCCCTTGGCCTAAATCCGCTAAAGAATAGCGGGGTTGACTAAGTCGAGGATGAAACGCGCAGAAGACTTTAGCGAAAGAACTATTAGCGAAATAGGCGAAGAAGTTACTGAGTGATGGATTAATGAGAATTGGTTGATAATGACAAGTACAAACAAGGTTGATATAGCATGCAAGAGCGAATGTCGGAAAGTAGTTCGTGGGACTAGAAAGTAGAAGGCAACAAAGCTAGAGTGCCACGTGGCACTAGGAAATCAAAGAAATCCCAAAGGGATTGGATGGAGATAAGGTTGGGATTAGGTTGGGGGACTGTTTCGGGTGAACTACCCAAAGGGATTGAGCAGTAAACCGTAACACTACCCCCCTCCCAAGGAGGCGACGTCCACGGTGCCTGCAGACTAAAGGTACGCTTTCAGGCAAGCGTTGTCAGAAGACAGCGAGGACGAAGGAACCCAGCTGTCGTCGGCTGCATCGTAACCACGCCAACGAACCAAGAAGTCAGTGAAAGAGACACCCCCCTGGAGACGGCGACGGTGCCTAAGGATGCGCTGGATCTGGTAGTCGGGCTCGTCGGTGTCAACAGCTACCGGCAGTGGAGTGCGATCACGGCCCGAGAAGGTGGCATTGGGATCGGTGTATGGACGAAGGAGAGACACGTGGAATGACGAGTGCACGCGGAAATGAGCGGGAAGGCGGAGGCGGTATGCGACTGGACCAAGTGCGCGCTCAATGTCAAATGGACCAATGAAACGAGGGCGAAGCTTGCTGTCCTGTGGCAGTCGGAGGATGCGGCTATCCAAAAGGACACGGTCGCCGACTGCAAACGACACCTCACGACGACTGCGGTTGGTGGTGTGTGCCATGCGTGCATTTGCGAGCTCAAGGTGCTTCCTCACATGGTCGTGAATGAAGGTGAGATGGTGGAAATTGTCCGCACGAGGGACAGTGGGTGTGAGATCGACACGAGTGGGGACATTGGGGTGATAACCATACAGTGCGAAGAACAATGACATGCCTGTGGCGGAGTGGTGCGTGTTGTTGTAGGCGAACTCTTCCATGCTCAGCTTCTTGTCCCATGCGGGTGCGTCGTGCATCGTGATGCTGCGAAATTTTTTCTCCAAGGTCTGGTTCACGTGCTCAGTCTGTCCGTCTTGTCAACGGGAGTTGTGGTAGGCCCCGTCCTCGCTTGGGCGGAGCCGACCTCGTGATCGGGTGTGAAGGGTGCAGCCGACCTGCAGCAGTGGGCGAGCTGGTCGACGAGGATGGTCGACCTGCACGGGGGCCACTGCAAGGGCGCCAACTTCTGGGCGCCAAGTTGTGGTGGTCGACGAAGGGGGCGCCGACGTCGACCTGGACAGGGGAGCTGGGCGCCGAGTAACAGGGCACTGAGGAAGATGGCGCCGGGCAAGTGGGTCGACATGGGAGGACGCCGGGCGTCGACCAGCTGGAGCCGACATAGGGAACGCCAGTCATGGGTGGTTGGCGACGGGCTGAGCTGGTCGACCAGGCGGGGTTGCTCGGTCGACTGGGATACCCGGGTGACGTGTGCGAAGGTTGCCGGGGTTGTTTCAGCGAGGCCGACCTCGGGGGTGGTATCCCGAGGTCGACGTGGCTGGTGGGCGCAGACGCTGGCGTAGACTCTGCCGGGCGTCTGCGCTGTGCCCGTGACGAGGAGCGGCGCACCAACCAGCTGCACGCATTTGGGAAGTAGGTGCACCGTTTTCCTGCGGGTGCAACGTTGTGCAGCCGACTTGCTGCAGCGTTGGCACACCGTGGACTTGCAACGTTGGAAAGCTGCGACTTTGCTCTGCTGGAGCGCGGTTGACCAAGTCGTGCTAGCATGCGGTCGACCGTGCTGTGCTGGAAGTCGACCAGCAGCTTTGCTAGGTCTGATGTAGTCTTGCATGCCAATGTTGTTGCTATCATTGTTGTCATGTTTTCCTCATAAAACTCTTGGCAATTCTCCCCGTGAACTAGCAAGTAGTGTGAGCACTTGGAAATGACTAAGGAAAGAACGAACACAGAGATCACATGAGCACCCGTGCCTAGCCCGTAGCATAGCTCCCGTTGATTGAGTTATCTCCGCATGGTGCAGTGAGCGTGGAAGGCACACGACTTTCCTTTTCAGTCAAGTCAACGTAATTGTCACTTACCTAACTCGCGTTTGTAGGCCGGCAGCTGTGCGGTAGTCACTATGGTAGGCGTCGTAGGTGACGCAGGAGTGGTGGACACCCTGGAGGCACGGCTGGAGGATGCGAGGAGACACCATGAGGCCAATGAGTACAGGCCAAACCTACCATTGGCGGTCATCGAGGCAGGCATTCGATCGATGTGGGCGGAATAGCACCCTGCTCGATCAGCCTCTCCTCGATCGGTGAACGACGAAGGCGGCGTTGACGTGGGCATCAACGCTGGTGGTGACCAAGTCGGCAGCAGTGCGGGAGGCACGTCGAGGCAGCGAGGTGTGATACACGCCAATGAAGTCAGCGACGTTCAGGCGCGAGGGATGTGGTCGTCGGCGGCTGCAGGCTCCTCGCAAGGTGACGTCGGAGGTCGGCGAAGTGGATTGTCGCCGATGTCCGCGACCCACGTGACAGCAGGCGGGATAGCACCGAGCTACGGCTACTTCAAGTTTCCGCCGGGCAGGATCTCGGTCACCCCCCTGCTGGTCGGTCGACCCAACATTCTCACATGGGAGGAAGCTATCGAGCCCCAGCTGGAGATGGCCAGGATGATTGGCTTTGCCCGCGGCACCATGGCGACGCCGTCGGAGCACTACCCCGAACTGCGTGCAGAGTTTTGCCTTGTGCAGTTGCTGACCTTCACGGTCATCTCGCGGTGCTGCTCGCCGGGCGTGCAGATCGCCTTGAAGCCGTGCAGGGACTACTTGGACACTGGCCACCAGGCGTGGCACTTCATCGAGTCGACGTACCAAGTCACCAACGACCTGTACATCGGCCAGCTCAAGGAGCAGATGACGCATCTGCGGATGGGCGACCAGGAGATAGCGACAGACTACTGCAACCGGGCGCGGCGACTTTCTCGCCACAATGAGGATGTCCGGCGTGCAGTACTCTACGGCGTCGTATGTCACCCATGTCCTGAAGGGGCTGCCGAGCAGCTACAACCTAATGAAGCGACTGTTAGTGGTGCCGAGCACGCGGGCGACGCTCAACGAGGACTCCCTAACCTCGTACATCCTGCGGGATGAGGCGATGCAGGAGGCCAAGCAGTCCTTGGAGCTCCTGCCGCAGCCGAACTACGTCGCCCCGGCGAAGCAGGAGGCCAACCGGGGCAGCGCGGGCAGTCTGGCGGCGGTGGTAGCAATTGCTGGAAACCGGCCAAGGATGCCGACAAGAAGAAGTTGGCTCAGGAAGACGGTCGAGGAGGAGGAAGTCGGCGTCTAGAGTGCTGGATCTGTCACAGCCCCGACCACCTCTCCTTCGAGTGCCCCGACCGCAGTGACTCCAACAACGACGACGCCGAGGGAGGCCGCGGGAGGTCGGGCAGTCGTCGTCCGCGTCGAGGAGGAAACCCACAGCGCAAGGAGAAGCAGTCGACCAAGTTGTCGACCTTGGCGAAGGACGCCGAATCCGCTGCTAGCGGCAAGGGGTGAGACGACAAGGAGGCGTCGTGCTCCCTAGTTGGCGTCGTGGAGCCGACCGTCTCGCTGGCGCCGGAGGCTGGCAAGAACTTCCAGGCGATGGCGGCAACGGTGCAGGCGAAACCAGAGGTGGTCCTACTCGACAGCGGCTGCTTGCATCACCTGATGGGGACGAAGGAGGTCTTCGTCGACCTGCAGCCGTGCGGCGACGTCAAGCACGTGCGCGACTTGAACAAGGCACTGCATGACTTCCAGGGCCGGGGCACGGTCGCCTTGCGAGGGGAGGCCGGGAAGCAGGTGCCGATTCTCAACGTGCTCTACGTTCCGGGCGTGCATGCAAACCTGCTGTTGGCTGGCCAGCTCAAGGAGAAAGGCGTGAAGCCGAAGGAGGATGGCAACGAGATGCTGCTCGTCACGGCGGCAGGGGACGTCCTCGGTTGGGCGTCCTACATCGGCCGGGTCCTCTGCACCGACCTGCGTCCCTGCTCGACGATGCCGACGACGCCCTCGACGGAGGTGGTGGCCCTACGGGCATTAGTTTCGGCGACGAAGTCGACGCCGGACAGGATGCATGCGAGGCTCGCACATGTCGGCATGGACACCATCCGGAGCTCGGCGAAGCACGATGTCGCCATTGGGCTGGACCTCAAGTCGGCGTCCGGCGCCGACTCTCCACGTGTCTTGTGCGTCGGCGGGAAGCTGGCGCGGCACACCTTCCCCGACCACGGCACCGACGCCAAAGACGTGCTGGATGTCGTGCACATCAACCTATGCGGGCCGTTCCACGTGGCTGCCAAGGATGGCAGCCTGTACTTCTTGCTGCTGAAGGACCGCAAGACCCACTTCGTGTGGGCGAGGCCGGTCGCCAAGAAGTCGGACGTGCTGCAGGAGTTCGTGCAGTGGCTGGCGGTGACTGAGCGGCAGACGAAGACGTTGGTGCTGATGCAGCATTCAGACCGGGGAGGGGAGTTCCTTGGGAAGGACTTCACCTGCCTTCGTGGATGGAAAGGGGATCGTCCACAACCTGACCTGCCCTTACACCTCGCAGCAGAACAGCATGGCGGAGCGGGAGATGAGGACGGTGGTGGAGTCGGTGCGAACGATGCTGCTGCATATGGGCGTGCAGCACCACTGGTGGCACCTCGCTCTGCGGTAGGCCGTCTGGGTCCGCAACTGCCTTAAGAGGTCGGTGCTGCCGCCGGGGACGACGCCGTACCAGCTGCTCACCGGGAAGAAGCCCGACTTGTCGCTGGCATGTGTGTGGGGCTGCATGGCGCAGTTCCTAATCCTCGAGCAGCAGCGTGGTGGGAAGCTACAGCCGAAGGCCAGGTGGGGCCTTCATCTCGGCGTGTCGGAGGAGAGTAAAGGCTGGGAGCTCCTGGACATCGCCGACAAACGGGTGGTCACCACGTCGGACGTGGTGTTCTACGAGACCATGTCGCTGGAGGTGTGGAAGTCGGAGCATGGGCCGGCGTCGGGGCGGACACAGGTCAGCCCACCAACGGACACATCGACGGCGTCGCTTCCGCTGCTTGCCAAGGTCGGTGAGCTTGCTGACAAGGACGCCGCGGTCGTCCGCCCTCCTTCCCCTTCTCCTACCCCGCCTGCCCCTCCTCTTGTCGCCAACCTCCATGGGCTGGCTCCGGTGTCGGCCTCCGGCGATGAGGGGAGCAGTGGAGCGTCGCCTGTGGCGCCGGCCACAAGCATCGCCGGTGGCCGACGTGACGGTGGGAAAGTCGGCGTGGGAGCGAAACAGACGCCGACCAGGGAGCCGCAGGCCGAGGAAGTGCAGTCGACTTTGGTGAAGCCGGCGACGGAGGCATCGGTAGGGAAACAGCAGACAGGGGAACAGGTGGCCGTGAAGCCGACCACGGAGGAGTCGGCGACCAGGCAGTCGGCAGAGAAGCCGACCACAGGGGAGAAGTCGGCAGGGAAGCCGACTGAGGTGCAGCAGGACGCTGAGGGCAGCGATGCCGGTGACGAAGGAGGGGACGCTGAGGAATCCACTAACAGTGACGTGGTGGAGGTCCAGACGGGACCAAGGCAGTGAGGCCGAATCCGGAGGCTGCCCGACTTCTACGTACTGGCCGCCTTCACCACAGTGTACGACGAGGTCGACGACGACCTGCTGTACGACAACGCCGAGGGGGATGAAGACCTGCCAGAGATCGACCCCGACATGCACGCCAACCCCGAGCACCGTTGGGACATCGCGACGATGACGGTGAAGGAGGCGTTGGCGAGCTGGAAGGGCAAGGCGGTGAAGGCCGCTATGGAGGAGGAGATCCGCAGCCTCATCGGCATGGGGAGGTGGGAGCTGGTCGAACGCCCGCTGGGAGTGAACATCATGAAGAACCGGTGGGTGTTGACGACGAAGTACCACATCGACGACACCGTCGAGCGCGAGAAGGCGAGGCAGGTAGTGAAGGGCTTCATGCAGGTGTATGGCGCCGACTATGATGAGACGTACGCGCCAGTGAGCAGCTACGTCATGCTGAGGATCTTCCTCAGCATCGTCGCCGTCCTCGACCTCAACCTGATGCGGCTCGACATGAAGAACGCTTCCTACAGAGCAAGCTCGACCGGGTGCTGTACATGTACCAGTTGGACTACTTCAACGACGGGATCGGCTACGTGTCCAAGCTGCTAAAGAGCCTCTACGGGCTGAAGCAGTCGCCGCTGCTGTGGTACAGGCCTTTCGACGGCGTGCTGCTAGGCGCCGGCTGGAAGAAGAGCCAAGTCGACATGGCGCTCTACTTCAAGGTCGGCGGGGATGGCGTGGCCTGTTGGATGCTCGTCTACGCCGACGACCTGCTCGTCGCTAGCAGCAGTGCAGCGATGCTGACAGAGCTGAAGGAGCTGCTGGAGGCCGCCTTTGAGCTGCGGGAGATCTCGCCGATGCAGAAGTACCTCGGGCTGAAGATCGTGCGCGACAGGCCGGCAAGGAAGCTGTGGCTCCATCAGCAGGGCTACGCCGACAAGCTGCGTAGGCGGTTCCTCGAAGAGGAGCAGACTGGGCGTACCCCGAAGACGCCGGTCTCGGTCGACGCCTACGCCGAGCTGAATTTTGACGATGAGGAGGCCCAAGAGCGCCAGGAGGAGGAGTACCAGCAGAAGGTCGGCTCTCTGCAGTTCGCGGCGACGACAACGAGGCCGGACATTGCCTTCGCCTGTAGCAAGTTGGGGAGTGGCCTCACGGTGAGGAGCGACCAGCACAGGCGCGAGGTCGACCGTTGCCTCGCCTACCTCGCCAACACGCGTGACACCGCCCTGGAGTTCGGTGGTGGACCTGAGACGCTGGAGTTGGTCGGCTTCGTGGATGCCGACGACGCCGGCGACAAGCAGAACCGGACGAGCACGAGCGGCTTCGTGTTCGTCTACGGAGGGGCCGCAGTCTCCTGGTCGAGCCAGCGCATGAAGTGCGTGACATTGTCGTCGATCGAGTTGGAGTACGTGGCGGCCACCGAAGCTGGCAAGGAGGGACGCCACCTTCGCTTCCTCCTTGAAGAGTTCCGACAGGCCTCACTGCAGCACATGGTGAAGTGCGGGAAGTTTTCGCTGAAGTACATCCCGGCCCCTGAGCAACCGGCCGACTTCTTGAGGAAGGCGCTGCACTTTCCGACCTTCAACCGGTGCTCTGTTGCAATTGGCCAAGTGCGCCTGGCCGCCGTGGGCGATGGCGACGACGACGTGCAGCAGTAGGTGCCATGCCCTCTTGCATGGCTGGTGCGGTGATCGGGGTGCTGTGTGTTGGGTGCACGCCGACGAGCTATTCTCCGAGTGGTGTTGCCGTGTGGGCTGGGGGCCCAAGCGTGAGCGCGGCAGGGGAGTGTCAACGGGAGTTGTGGTAGGCCCCGTCCTCGCTTGGGCGGAGCCGACCTCGTGGTTGGGTGTGAAGGGTGCAGCCGACCTGCAGCAGTGGGCGAGCTGGTCGACGAGGATGGTCGACCTGCACAGGGGCCACTGCAAGGTCGCCGACTTCTGGGCACCGAGTTGTGGTGGTCGACGAAGGGGGCGCCGACGTTGACCTGGACAGGGGAGCCGGGCGCCGAGTAACAGGGCGTCGAGCAAGATGGCGCTGGGCCAGTGGGTCGACATGGGAGGACGCCGGGCGTCGACCAGCTAGAGTCAACATAGGGAACGCCGGTCACAGGTGGTCGGCGACGGGCTGAGCTGGTCAACCAGGCGGGGCTGCACTTGGAAAAAACTAAGGAACGAACGAACGCAGAGATCACATGAGCACCCATGCCTAGACCGTAGCCTTGCTCCCATTGATTGAGTTATCTCCGCACGTCTGTCTCTGGATGGTACGCAGACGACATGGCTAAGCGAGTCCCAAACAGTGCGAAAAGCTGCTTTCAAAACTTCGAAGTGAAACGGGGGTCGCGGTCTGAGATAATGGAATCGGGAACCCCGTGCAGTTGGACTACGTTATCTACGAACAACGTCGCGGCTTCCTCTGATGTGACCTTGCCGTGCGTGGGGATGAAGTGCCGCTGCTCGAGAAAACTTATCCACTACCACGAAGATGGTGTCGTGACCCCTAACAGTACGCGGTAAAGCCATGATGAAGTCCATCGTAACTACCTGCCAAGGGCGGTCGGGTGGTGGAATCGGCTGCAAAATTCCTGCTTTGCGCTGGTGAGAGGACTTTGTACGCTGACACATGTCGCACGAGCGAATGTACTCCTCTACGTCTGCTGCAAGCCCCGGCCAGAAATACGTGCAACTGAGGGTCTTAACCATTTTATCTCCTCCGAAGTGACCTGCGCTAACTACATCGTGCGCCTCGGAAAGAAGAAGCTGTCGAAGAGGGCGGTAGACGGGAACCCAAATCCGTGTGGTACCCTTCTGTATGTAGACACTACCCTATACCTCTGCTCCTACGGGCGGCTGCGGTGTGAATTTGGGATCTACTGTGTAATCGTGCTCGAAGAGTGCTGTGAGAAGTGGATGGCCTGCAGTGACTGTGAGGCTAGCGAGCTGGCAACTAGGGCGAGTGAGCGGATCTGCTGGGTTGCAAATGCCTGGCTTGTACTCTATCCTGTAGTGAAAACTCCCCTCCATGAACTCCATCCATCTAGCCTGGCGACGACTCAGCTACGGCTGCGACTTGAGGAAGCGAAGCGAGCAATGGTCCGTGCGTATAAAACTATCTGCCCCCTTTATGTAGCACCTCCACACCTTATACACATGGATGATCACGAGCGCCTCCTTGTCATGAATGGGATAATTCAGCTCAGCTCCCCTCACCTTACGCGACTCGTATGTAATCAGCTACAACCCGCGGCCCTAGTCCTCAAGAAGAACTCCTATGGCCTGGTCTGAAGCGTTGGTCACTACAACGTACGGGCGAGTGGAATCTGGGTACGACAGTGTCGGTGAAGACGTGAGCGACTGCTTCATTTGCTTGAACACCTGCTGCTGCACTGGACCCCAAAGAAACTCTACGCCCTTCTGAAGTAGGTCGGTGAGTCGACTAGCGATCGATGCGTAACCCTGAACGAAATGACGGTAGTAATTTGCAAATCCGAGAAAGCTCTGCAGTTCCTTGACGGAGGTCGGAGCTACTCAATCCTGTACTGCTGCGATCTTCTTCGGGTCGGTCCTAATGCCACTAGCGGATACGACGTGACCTAGAAACTTGACCTCGGAGAGGAAGAACTCGCACTTCGACTGCTTAGCGTACAGCTGCTCCCTCCGCAAGACCTCGAAGACCTTCTGCAAGTGCTGCACGTGCTCCTCTTTTGTCTCGGAGAAGATGAGGATGTCGTCTATGTAAACCACGACGAACGAACCTAGGAACTCGGAGAGGATTGTGTTCATGAGAGTCTGGAACGTCGCTGGGGCGTTGGTCAATCCAAACGGTAGAACCCTAAACTCGTACAACCCCTGCTTTGTACGAAACGCCGTCGTGTGCTGGTCCTCTGAAACTACACAAATATGGGGATAACCCGAACGAAGGTCGATTTTTTAGAAGATTCTAGCGCCCTGCACTGCATCTAGGAGATCCTCTACTCTCGGCACCGGGAATATGTTCTTGACGGTGGCGGCGTTCAGTGCGCGGTAATCTATGCACATCCATAACCCTCCGTCCTTCTTGGGTGCGAAAAGGATCGGTGCTGCCCAAGGCGATCTAGATGGCTGTATGAAACCCTGCGCGAGAAAGTGCCTAACCTGTTGTGTCATCTCCTCTGTCTCTGTTGGACTCAACCTCCACTGCGGCTTCGCTACTGACCTGCTTCCCAACTCCAACTCTATCCGATGGTCTACTGCTCGGCTGGGAGGTAACCCTGGGGGCAACTCGTCAGGAAAGACGTCTGCAAACTCTGCTAACAGTGCACTCACTTCAGCAAGAAGAGTCGTCTTATCACTAACGGCTGTGCTCCCTCCTTTCCCCTCCTCAGCTTCAATATCCTCAAGGAAAACCACGAGAATCCGTGCCGCTCACTTCACCAGCTGTCGCACACGAACAACATTGATGATATTTGTGGATGATGTGGGCCCATCGCTCCAATGTGGCAACTCCCAGAACTCGCCATCTACCTTGATGTTGCAGCTTCCCTGAGCCCAATCGAACTGAGTACTAACCGTCCGCAACCAATCTCTACCGAAGATGAAATCGTAGCCGTCCAGCATCGTAGAGTCGAAATCACGCCTAACCGTGATCGGTCCTAGCACTACGCGCAACTTGCAAATGTCTGGTCCTATGTGGAGAGGCGCCCCATCTACCATGCGCGCGTCCTTGAAGTTGACTGTCGAATCTGCTTCGATATGGAGATGGCTAACTAATGAAGACGAAACGAACAAGTGGCTAGCTCCGCTATCGATGATAATCTTGACTGGAACACCGCGAAGCTTCCCTAGAAGCACGACTGGACGATCAACAGCGTCTACCTCGTTCGGCGTAGATGACTGCTCACTGGCTATCTCCTCTACATTGGTAGACTTGGCGGGTTCAGAAGCGTCCACACCAGCTAGCGACCCGCTATCTACTGCGGTTTCCGTTTCCCTGCTGCTGCTCCTTCAGCTGTGGGCGGTCCCGCTTCATGTGTCCCGGCTTTTTGCAGTAGTTATAGTTCCCCCTAAATCCCGTTTGCTGTGAGCCGTCACTGATCTCCATGGACGATGGTCCGTCCCTCGATCGAGTGTCGTTGATCGGTTTGTATCCCCTATCGCGATCGTCATGACCCAATCGGCTTCGTACTGCGTCGATGCGTTCTGCTGCTGCGACTACCGGCTGAAAGGTGGGCAACCCGTGAATCGTTATAATCTCCGCTATGTCCGGCTTCAACCCTTCGAGGTAGCGATTGAGCATCTCTGCTTCCGTGGTGTCGTCTATCTTGTTGCAGATGCTCAAGAACCATCGTGTGTACTCCTAGACATTTCATATCTGTCGGAAATGACGCAGACGTTTCCTAGCAGCTTCGGAGGCGTTCACCAAATCGAAACTACTTTTCAACGCCGCTTCAAATCGTTCCCATGTTGTCGGAACCGTGGTAACACCTAAAGCTAGACTCTCTAAGCTCAAAGTTGTGTTAAGATAGGAGCTTAGCCTAAGAAGCCATGGCTAGGTTTTAGGGTATATGAAAGAGAAATAGGAGAAGAAGGTGGTTCACTAGCAGCAATGAGGATACATATAGCAAACCCTAGATGGGTTGTACTTGCTATAGAGCACCCCACTACAGGCTAGAGAATAACATTCTGACACACCCCCATAGCCAAAGTGGGGTGTAATCAGCACAACAAGAAAAGCAAAAAACAAGCTCAGGGTGGATCACAATGTCACCACACATTCTGAGCACAAGTACAAGCAGCAGCAGTTTATAGTTCACAGATATAAGCAAAGCTAGAGCTAATCACAGAGGGCAAGTGAGGAGGAGGAGAGACTGTGGAGGGAGAGAAGATGGGAGGCAACGACTGAAGCTGCAGAGGCACGGGCACAGGAGCGGCTGACTCAGAGGCTACCGAAGCAAGGGCAACGGACTACTGGAGTGACTGGCTCCGCGGCTATAGACGAGCGGCAGGAGCAACGGACCCACTGGCGACTGGTGAAACAGGCTCACTGGCTACCGAAGCAAGGGCGACGGACTACAGGCGCTGCAGGCGACAAGACAGCTACCTTCACACAACCTCCTCCAACTGCCCCACTCCCCTCTCACACAACCCCTGTTCAAACCCTAGCTCCACTCCCACAGCACCCCCCTTAAACCCTAAACCCTAGGCTCCCACACACCCACCCCCCTCAGCGACAGCTGCAGCAGTGGGAGACAAGGGAGGAGGAGGAGCAAGGGGAGGAACACATAACCGCCACCCCCACACCCGCCACCCCCATGCGCTGCACCCCACACCCCCAGCACCACGGAAGGCACGGGGGGGGGGGGGGGGGGGACGGGATGGGCTGCAGGTGCAGGCTGCTCCAGGGGCGGCCGTTGCAGGTGCGGGCTGCTCCAGGGGCGGCTGCTGCAGTTGTGGGCTGCTCCAGGGGCGGCTGCTGCAGTTGCGGGCTGCTCCAGGGGGGGGGGGGGGGGGTTTGCTGCAGATGAAAGGTAGGAGGGAGGGGAGGGGAAGGGCGCGGCCACCAGGGCGCCCCGACGGGCGACGAGCTAGGGAGCCGCGCGGGCCCCCGAGAGCGCTTCGACGGGCGACGGGAGGGGACCGCGCGCGGGCCCCCAAAGCGCCGCGACGAGGCGACGGTTGGGGCCGGCGCGCGGCCCCCAAGGCGCCGCGACGAGGCGACGGGAGGGGCCGGCTCGCGGGTCCCCAAGGCGCCGCGACGAGGCGACGGGAGGGGCCGGCTCGCGGGCCCCCAAAGCGCCGCGACGAGGCGACGGGAGAGGCCAGCGTGCGGGCCCCCAAAACGCCGCGACGAGGCGACGGTTGGGGCCGGCGCGCGGGCCCCCAAGGCGCCGCGACGAGGTGACGGGAGGGGCCGGCGCGCTGGCCCGCAGGGCACCGCACGAAGCAGGAACCCGCCGCGCGCCTCGGGACGCACGGCGGGCAGAAAACCGCCACGCGCCCGGAGCGCGTGGCGGGAAGAAAAATAGGAGGTCGCGCGCCACGGGGCGCGTGACACACAGTAGGGCAGCGGAAGCAGGTGGGCCCACAGGCCAGGAGCGTATCGCTCTGATAGCATGTCAGAATCCCAACCACTAGACCATTGGGATAAAAGGGCTTGTTAAGTAGCGGGTCAGAGTGCGCCCATAACCCCCCAGGCGAACGCGCCTGTAACCCCTCAAGGATCAATCGGGCATCCACAGTGCAGATCTACTGACACCCCCCCACACTGGGAGGCCCAGGACTGAGCACAGCGGCAACGGCCTACATGTGCATACACCGGGATTCGAACCCGAGACCTTTCTGACACCATGTCAGAATCCCAGTCACTAGACCATTGGGATAGAAGGGCTTGTTAAGTAGCGGGTCAGAGTGCACCCATAACCCCCCAGGCAAACGCGCCTGTAACCCCCCGTAGGATCAATCGGGCATCCGCAGTGCAGATCTACTGACACCCCCCCACACTGGGAGGCCCAGGACTTAGCACAGCGGCAAGGGCCTACATGTGCATACACCGGGATTCGAACCCGAGACCACTCTGACACCATGTCAGAATCCCAGTCACTAGACCATTGGGATAGAAGGGCTTGTTAAGTAGCGGGTCAGTGCGCCCATAACCCCCCAGGACAACGAGCCTGTAACCCTTCCCTAGGATCAATCGGGGATCACCAGTGGACCTGTGACACCCCCCCGCACTGGGATGCCCGAAGTGCACACACTGGGATTCGAACCCGAGACCTTCGCTCTGATACCATGTCAGAATCCCAACCACTAGACCATTGGGATAAAAGGGCTTGTTAAGTAGCGGGTCAGAGTGCGCCCATAACCCCCCAGGCAAACGCGCCTGTAACCCCCCGTAGGATCAATCGGGCATCCGCAGTGCAGATCTACTGACACCCCCCCACACTGGGAGGCCCAGGACTTAGCACAGCGGCAAGGGCCTACATGTGCATACACCGGGATTCGAACCCGAGACCACTCTGACACCATGTCAGAATCCCAGTCACTAGACCATTGGGATAGAAGGGCTTGTTAAGTAGCGGGTCAGTGCGCCCATAACCCCCCAGGACAACGAGCCTGTAACCCTTCCCTAGGATCAATCGGGGATCACCAGTGGACCTCTGACAAGTTGCAGCTGCATGCCCCTCGCCCTGTTGATGCCCGTCCAAATGAGCCCTTCTTATAGCAGTTTGCATGAGTTGGCGCCACCACTCCAAGGCCGGGCCCCTCAGCAGCGTAACGGAGTACTCGATCCGCTGTTGCGCGTCCGCCTCTTACATCCCGCTCGTGGCGAAGTAGTTGTTGAGCATGAAGATCCACGTCCGCACGTTCGCGTTGCGTTGGCTTGGGTCGAACGACTTGGGTTTCTGTGGCTTGAGCGCGCTTCGACGTTCCGGCAGTGCTCCGCGCCAGTCGACGTGTTGGGTGCAGGAGATGGTGCGGCATGACCAAGAGGAATAGACGCGAATTCACGAAGTTGTTGCATTTCAGCCCGTACCATACGATTTTCCAGCGTCAACGCTTCGAGTTGGCACATGAGGTCGGCAAGCGTGCTGCCCATGTCGTGGAGGAGAGCGTGCATGGTTTCATCCATGTCGGCTCGACGACTCCAAGTCTGCAAGTCGGCACCGCGGGATGAGGACGACGTAGTCTCGTCGTAGACGGTCGCTCGTTCGAAGTCGCTCCACGTGAAAGCTCTGATACCAAGTGTTAGTCCCCTTGGCCTAAATCCGCTAAAAAATAGCGGGGTCGACTAAGTCGAGGATGAAGCGCGGCGGAAGACTTTGGCGAAACAACTATTAGCGAAATAGGCGAAGCAGTTACTGAGTGATGGTTTAATCAGAATTGTTTGATAATGACAAGCACAAGCAAGGTTGATATAGCATGCAAGAGCGAATGTCGGAAAGTAGTTCATAGGACTAGAAAGTAGAAGGCAACAAAGCTAAAGTGCCACATGGCACTAGGAAATCAAGGAAATCCCAAAGGGACTGGATGGAGATAAGGTTGGGATTGGGTTTGGGGACTGTTTAGGGTAAACTCCCTTTGAACAGTAAAGTACCCCGTAACAGGTTGGGTAGGGAACATGGCTATTTTTTTTTTTTAGCAACCCTTATTATCAGTCCTGCACCTGTGCAAATCCCTGATTATCAGTGTGACCCCTTGGGAAAATTCTTTTCCGTCTGGGTTCTCCATAGTTTCAAAAATTTTACCCGAAGGCCACAGTGTAACATTTTTTCAAAAGCCTGATCAACTGAAAACAAAAAACAGGTACCCCATTAGGAATCGAACTCAGGACTTCTCTCTTCCGAAGACCAATCTACTGACTGGGCCACTTAAAAGAGAGAATTGTTATGCCTCATTATTCAGCCTTTAAAGTTTGAGGGACAGAAGTGGGGGGGTGGGCGGGTGGGGGGGGGGAGGGGGGGAGGGAAGTGGGGACTCTAGATGCCTCGCGTCAGGGTAAAACTCACTAAGACGAAGCGGAACACTATGGCCAAAGTGTGTCTAAAACAGAAACCCTGACATATCAGGGAAAACAAGGTCTTCAAAAAAATACCCTAAGGCAAAAGTGTGACTATCAAATTTCACCTTGATAATCAGGGTATCAGGGGGATTTTACACTGAAAAAAATAACCCTGGTAGGGAGCCTTTGCCTTTTTTTTTTCTCAAAGTTGTTTGCTGTAGAACCCTTTTTTCAAGCATTGTTTCACGTAGGATTGATATTGCATAATGGTCCAGACTGATGCGAAATGAATCTGTCACTGATGAAACCAGTGACTAGGGGGAAGGGGAGGATTGGAGGGTCCAGCACAACATTCGCCAAAAAAATTGCCGCAATTAGCGTCAATTTTTCAGATTCTACGACCGTGCGCGTCGCCTTGACGGCCCGGACCGCATGGACACGGCGCAGCGTGGCAACAAAATCAAGACCACGATAGCGTAGCATCATCTATCCACCACTGAATCATATCAGCCTATCATCTCTCACCCTCTGCACACTCTCCACCAAACCGTCGAGCTTACCACCATCACACCCACCCACACATTTCAGCCCTACCTCACCTCAAGGGAGACCTGTTGCCACTATCAGCACATGCGAAAGTGTCACGAATGGCTGGCTGGTGCAGCTCGACAAGCTGTATCACCACTGCCTTCCAGGTACTGTAAGTTGACTTTGTTCTGTTTCTGATGTTTTTCAAGCTTGCAATAGTTGTCTTATTCCCTCTTTAACCAACATCATCTATTGACTTCAAGTCATGCGAGAGGGAGCTGACACGCGAGAGGGAGTTGACACTGTTCCTGCACACGATGGACAACAACCACGGGGCTCTGAACTTTTACAAGTCACTGACCTTCATGGTGCAGTCATCAGATTATGTAGGGGCATATCCGAACATGGTGCATCTGTGGCTGGTAGTGGCAGTACTCGCGTTGAGCCCTGTTGAGGTTTCAACAGACAGAACCACTTTAGGAGTTGGACACGTAGCAATTTAAGAGATGCGCGATAGGGTGATCTTATGACAGCGGCGCTACTCCCAACAGCAGATGTCAACTGGATGAATGTAGTTGCAGTTGTTTCGAGTCTCAAAAAGCGCTGCCCTGCGCATGATTTTGTAAAGGATGATGTGTAGGCTTGTATTTTCCCTATTATAATGAGTGATAAAGTCAAAAAAATGTTAGTGTCAACACCCCAAGCTTGAAAAATAAGTCCTTTTTTTATAGCACACTGATTTGGAACAGTAAAAGTTATCACAAACCTTATAAAAAAGAGTGATTAGCGTACCTCACACTAATAGAAAAGGTACTTAGGGGACATGGCCTTACGTGAAAGAGGGCCTAGAATCCTAACCAGACCCCTGGTTGTGCCGTAATCCCCTGGATAAGCCACTCTAGGGTCTTCGCAAATTTTCATTAAAAGAATGGAGGGTGGGTCTTCTCAATGACAAAAACGTTATACTACCCGGGTTCCTTCATATGACATGTATTCTTTGAAGCATATTTGTATCAAAGCTTAAATGTTACATTGTGCTTGAGCGTGACGTAGCTCCCGACTGGCGCGTACGACTTGTCGTAGTCGACGTTGTACAAATACATAAACCCTTCATGACCACTCGTGCCTTCTCGCTGGCGACCAAATCGTCGACGTGGTACTTGGTCATCAGCACCCACCGGTTCTTCATCACGTTGACACTGCTCGACCATCTCCCACGTTATGTTTGAGATGAGGCTCCGAATCTCCTTTTCCATGGCGGCCTTCACCGCCTTTCCGTTCTAACTCGACAACGCCTCCTTCACCATCATCGTCACAATGCCCCAACGGTGTTCCGCTTCGGCGTGGATGTCGTGGTTGAGCTTGGGCAGCTCGACATCAGCTTGCGCGTCATCGAGTAGCATGCTGAATGCGGTCGACAGCAGGTACGCATGGTAGCTGCACTTCTCTGGGGGCTGACTGAGTTTGGAGCGGGTAGAACACCGTGGCTTCACTTTTTCGGCCGGGACCTCCACCACGTCATTGTCTTCGGACTGCTCCCCTGTCGACAACTCCTCTTCCTCGCAACCAAGGACTTCTACAACATCGCTCGACATGCCATCGTCGAGCTGATCCATGGCAGTATGCTCCTCTGTCGTCGACGGCCTCTCTCCATTGTTGACTTGCTTGACGTCACGTTGGCCGCTGGCGATGCCACTGGCCGGTGCCGCTGGCGGCACAGCATGTCTCCCCTCATCGCTGGTGGCCGACGCAGGCGTCATCTCAGGCAGGTCGACGACGAGATTACCTTCGCGGGGGACAAAGGAGAGGGTGAAAATACGTCCTCGACGTCCTCGTCCTTGACAGCAAGCAAGGAGTCGCTGTCGAAGAGGGGCCCGTTGGTGCAAGAGCTGGTGTCCGCATCAAAACAGGCCCGTGGTCTGCCCTCCACACCTCCAAGGACATGGTCTCGTAGAACATGACCTCGACCGTCGTGACTATCTTGTTGTCGGTGAGGTCGAGGACCTCCCAGCCGTTGCTTTCTGGCGACATACCGAGATGAAGCCCCCAGCGTGCCTTCGGCACTAGCTTCCCGCCACGCTGCTGCTCGGGGACCATGAACCGCATGCAGCACCACACATGCGCCAGCGTGAGGTCGAGCTTCTTGCCGGTGAGTAGCAGGTGCGACGTCGTCCCCGGTGGCAGCATCGAACGCTCAAGGCAGTTCCGCACCCAGACGGCCTGCCGCAAAGCGAGGTGCCACCAGTGGTGCTGCACGCCCATGTGCAGCAGCATCGTCCGCACGTCCTCGACCACCGTGCGCATTTCTCACTCGGCCATGCCGTTCTGCTGCGGGGTGTACATGCGCGTGAGGTCGTGGACGATGCCCTTTCCGTCGACGAAGTTGGTGAAGGCCTTTTCGAGGAATTCACCACCGCGGTCGGACCGCAACATCTTCACCTTCTTTGTCGTCTGCGGCTCAGGAACCTACAGGAACTTTTCGAAGACGACCATCACGTCGCTCTTCTTGGCGACACGTAGCGGGTCTTGCAGTCTTTCAGCGGGAGGAAGTATAAGTTGCCATCCTTGACGACCACTCAGAACAGCCCGCACATGTTGATGTGCACAACGGCCAGGGCCTCGTCAGGCGTCCGAGCCCTTGTCGGGGAAGGTGTGCCGCGCCAGCTTCCGCCAATGTAGGAGACACATGGTAAATTGGTGTCGGTCAAGGGCTTGATATCCACGCCGGTGGCGACTTCATTTTTCGCCAGGCTCTTAATCGTGTTGACACCGACGTGCAAGAGCCTCGCGTGCCACCGGTCCGGAGTCAACTTCGTCGCAGAAGCGATCGTCCATAGAGCTACCACCTCGGTCGATGTCGACGTCGGTGTCGTCGAGCAGGGTCGAAGGTTGTTGTAAAGGACCGAGCCAGTGTACTTCGTCCGTCCTATCATGTCCCTCGTCGTCGCCAGTGTACTTCGGCATCTCGTTGCTGTCGTCCTGCAGCCTCACACCGCTGTCCTTCAGCTAGCCGGGTGTGCAGGCGAAGCCGCACACTCGGGGCGTAAATCACGTCGGGCACGAGAACCTGCTTCCCAGCTTCCCCTTGTAGAGTAACGGTACTGTGGCCTTGGACGACTTGAAGTGCCCCATTGAAGCCGCACACGTGGCTCACATCACCACCCAGCTGCATGCCGACGTAGGCCTCTTTCGTCCCCATCACGTGGTGCGAGTAGCCGCTATTGAGCAGCACTAGTGACAGGTTCGCCTGCACGACGGCCGCGACCGCCTTGAAGTCATCGTTAGCCTCTGGCGCCAGTGAACTGGCTCCACGACACCAACCATCGAGCACGACACCTCTCCATTGCCTCGAGATTTGCCGCCAGGTGAGGACTCGGAGTCCTTTGTCGATGACGATTTTTTATATGCCTGTTTCTCCTTGCGCGGCCTGCTGCCGTCGGGCCTCCCGCAACCTCCCTTGTGGTCGATGTCGTCGGACTCCTCACGGTCGGGACACTCGATGGAGAGGTGATCGAGGTTGCCACAGACCCAACACTCCCGCCGTCGACCACCGTCGCCATGGCCGACTTCGTCCTGTTGGTGTCCTTCGCCGACTTCCCACCTCCGCTACCACCTCTGCTCGACTTCCCTCGCTACCCTTGCTGACATCCTAACTTTGTCAGGGTGGCGTAGTTCGTATGAGGAAGGAGCTCCGTATGACGCTTGGCCTCCAGCATCGCTTCATCCTTGATGATGTGGCTGGTTGGCGTGTCTTTTTTGAGCGACTCTCGCACACCATGCATCGCTATCATTCGCCGCATCAGATTGTAGTCCGACGGAAGACCCATGACGACGTGCGTTATGTACGACGCCGTCGAATAGTCGACGTCGACCAACCGCATGTCAGCTTGTCAGCCAGGATCCGTCGAGCACAGTTGCAGTAGTCTGTCGCCGAATCCTGCTCGCCATCCTGAGGTGAGACAACCGCTCTTCCGTCGGTCGCCTAATAGGTCGACAAGATGAACTGCCAGGCTTGGTGACTGGCTTCCAGTCGAAGTCAACACGGTCTCAGGGCGATCCGCACCATCAGCGAGCAGCACCGCGAGATGACCATGAAGGTCACCAGGTGAGCGGAACGAAACTCCGCTCGTAGCTCAAAGGTATACACTACGCCTACAGCCTCTGCCGCGGTAGGTTCCATGGTCTACATGGGCTGCCGGCCTAGCAACAACTTAGATAAGCGATAAGTCAGCTACTAATATGAAGGTAGTATGCAGAGCCGTCCACGCTCACCGCACCATGCGAAGAGTCTCTCAATACCAGTAGGAGCTAGACTATGGGGAAAGCACGGGTGGTACGAGTGATTGTAGCTTTGCTTGTGTTTTCACTGCTCGCGTGTTTAAAAAGCAACCTGGCAAGAGTTTAACTAACAAAATGATAATACAGAATGATAGCAAAATGCAATGACAATCTGACTACATCTGGGACCTAGCAGCCTAGCGACCAGGCAGGTCGACCTCCAGCGCAACAACGGGGCGACCTGCCAGCAGAGCAGATCGACGGCCTGCCAATGCAGCTGGGAGGCGGCTTGCCAACTCTACAAGTTGACGACCTGCCAACGCTGCATTTGCGCGGCTTGCCAACGTTGCAGCAGTGCGGCTTGCCAGCGTTGCCACCGTAGTTGACTATAGCGTACATGCGCTCCCAGTTTGCAGTGCTTGTAAGCGGCCGAGCATGTTCTGCCTCATGCCGCCCGTCGCGCGAGTGCCAAGTCGGCCACGTGCCAACGATCTCGCAAGACGCTCCACGTCGACCTCGATATACCAGCCCGTAGGTTGACTTCGCCACTATCTCTAGAGGCGAAACTCGCACGCATGCCGGGTTTTTGCAGTCAAGCAATTTCCGTCAACGAGTTTGTGTATAGTTTCACAACTATACCAGCTTGATAGAGCTCATAATCACGATTCCAATGCACCAAAGTTTGCAGGAAACGGTCAACTATAGCCAAAGATACACACAAACATAGCAGTCATAATGACTTAGTTGATTTCTGGATGGTGCTCTCTGGTTTTATACTAGGACGCATTACAAAAACAAAGCACACTAGAAATTTTCGACCCGGGTCGCACCCGGGTCGACGCGAATTCAGAGCCTTGAATTTCGCAAGGTGACTTCATTGACTAGAATTCCGTGGACGATAATTTCAGCGACCAGAATTCTGTCGACCACCGACTGTAACTCCCGTGCGAATTCCAATGACTTCGACACTTCGCTGCCGAGCTTCAAACCGAACACGACCCGAGACCGATTTTGCGAAACCGTCCCCAAACTGTCCCCAATCTGTCATGAAATGACTCTTTCGGGACACTTGAATCGAGAGGTCTCATGTTCGAAACTCAAGTGCACCATAACCGGCGCCTTAGCAGAAACTCTCCTGTATCTTTCCTGGGACTCTTTCACGAGTCCGAATCCCAGCGTCGTCATTTTGTTGCTCATTACAGCATTTCCTTCTAACACGCCCCCTAGCTGTGAGGAGCATGCTGGACCAGCCCTGTGACAAACTTATATTCTATAGTCTGTTTAGGCTGTAGTGGGGTATTTCTTACAGGGTACAACACTTTTAGGTTTCCCATATGTACGCACCTGCTTCCTAGTTCATTCATTCCTCTCATTATTCTCACATGGTATAGAGCGGGTTCCCTAGTGGGACCGTTTTTTTTTAAGGGCCCACCACTACGATTTGTTTTCCTTACCTGCCCGAAGCGCGCTTCGCGCTTGTCCTAGCTGCGCCCCGTGCGCCTGCCCTTCGAGGCCCTTCGCGACCCCCCCTTTCGCGGCCCTTCGCGGCCCCCTTCGCGGCCCCCTTCGCAGCCCGTCGCAGCCCCTTCGCGGCCCTTAGCGGCCCCTCTTACGGCCCTTCGCGGCCCCTTCGCGGCCCCTTTCGCGGCCCTTCGCGGCCCTTCGAGGCCCTTCGCGGCCCCTTTCGCGGCCCTTCGCGGCCCCTTCGCGGCCTTTCGCGGCCCTTCGCGGCCCTTCGCAGCCCCTTCACGGCTCTTCGCGGCCCTCTCCGCGGCTCTTCGCGGCCCCTTAGCGGCTCTTCGCCCCCCCCCCCCCCCCCCCCCCTTCGCGGCTCTAAGCTGCCCCTGCAGCAGCTGCCGTCGCCCCTGCCGGCACCGACTGGCGTACCCATTCCGGCCCCTGCTGACGCGCCCCTACTGGCGCGCCCCTACCGGCCCCTGCTGACGCGCCCCTGCTGGCGCGCCCCTGCCGGCCCCTGCTGACGCGCCTCTGCCGGCCCCTGCTGACGCGCTCCTACTGGCGCGCCCCTGCCGGCCCCTGCTGACGCGCCCCTGACGGCCCCTGCTGGCGCGGCCCCTGCTGGTGGGCTCCCCCCCCCCTATTGGCGCGCCCCTGCACCTGTCACGGCCCGCCCCTGCACCCTGTCTCTGGTAAGCCAAGCCGCGCCGACCAGCCAAGCCGAGCCGCCCAGCTGAGCCGCGCCGCCCAGCCGAGCCGCGCCGCCCAGCCGTGCCGCGCCGCCCAGCCGAGCCGCGCCACTCAGCCGAGCCGCGCCGCCCCACCGAGCCGCACTGCTCTACCGAGCCGCACTGCCTTGCACTGCCCTACTGCCGCTGCTGATGCTGCTGCTACTCTTGCTACTGCTCCTACTGCTGCTATGGCTAGTCCTACCGTTCTCACCTTTGATGCTGAGGGACGTGCAGTTGACTTTGACGTGTGGGTTGACGACCTACAGCTTTTTCTTCAGTGTGATTCTAGGGATGGGGTATCCCTTTTCGATCATACGTCCGGTGTTTCCACTGCTCCTGCTGCCACTACTGACAGTACGGTTTGCTTGCAGTGGACCACTCGTGACGCTGTTGCTCGTCTTGCTGTTCGTAGTCACCTGCCGCCTGCTGAGCGCGCACATTTTGGCCAGTACAAGACTGCTCAGTCTTTGTACGACGCTGTAGTTGCACGCTACTCCTCCCCTGCCACTGCTGCCCTCAGCCGCCTCATGCTACCGTACCTTTTCCCTGACCTTGCCGCCTTTGCCACAGTTACTGACCTAGTTGCTCACCTTCGCACTAGTGACGCCCGCTACCGCGCTGCCCTTCCCACTGAGTTCTGTGCCAAGAACCCCCCCCCCATGTACATCACCCTTACTACCTAGTCACCCGCCTCCCTGACTCCCTCTCTTCAGTCAGGGATCACTTTCTCTCCCTTTGCCCCACCGAGCTGACTGTCGACCTGCTAGAGGAGCGCCTTGCTGCAGCTAAGAAGAGTATCTTAGCTGTAGGTGCTTCTCGCGGCGACCGTCGCACCCCCTTCTTTGAGGGGTGTTCCCCTGTCCCCCTTCTCCCCTCTGTTGCTTCTGCTGCTGCTGTCGACCTCGTTGGCACTCAGGAGGTCGGAGCTGCGTCTGCCCCTAGTGGGAGACGCCGCAACAGCAAGGGCAAGGGGAGCAAGGGTGGTGGAGGGGGCGGCGGGGGAAGCAGTGGAGGAGGTGGAGGCGGCGGAGGAGGTGGCGGTGGAGGTGGGGGTGGTACCGGGAGTGGGGGCGTCAGTGGCGGCAGTGGAGGTCGTGACGGCGGTGGCGGAGGTGGTGGAGGCAGCGGCAGCGGTGGTGGAGGTGGCGGCGGCGGTGGTGCTGGTCGAGGTGCAGCCGCGCAGCGTGGAGGCTTTGGTGTCAGCCAGCGCCAGCAGCAGCTGCGCTCCCGTGAGACCCCGTCGGTTCAGCAGCTTCGTGAGTGGTACGCTGGGCGTGGGAGGTCTGGGGGTGTAGGTCCTTGCACTTACGTTCTTCGCACCGGCACTCGTAGTGGGGAGGTGTGTGGGCTCCCACACACTATGCAGTGTTGCTTCGGTCGCTTGACTGACGCTTGGCGTGCCCAGTTTCCTGACGCCGTTGAGCTCCCTCGCTGGCATGATCTACTTCTGCAGAATGTGCCTATCTTTGATCTAGATTTTGATGCTATCCTTGCTGCCATGTATGCTATTGCTGATAGTGCTGAGGGTGACTGTTACTTGAGTGTCCCGCCCGACCCGGGCATTGCGGCTGCTGCTCTAGGTGCTAGTGCGTCTGCTGCTCCAGGTACTGGTGCGTTTGCTGGTCCAAGTGCTGGTGCGCCTGCTCTCTCTGGTACTGCACCTACTGAGTCCTTGCACACTTTCACACTTGACTCTGGTGCTTCGCGCTCTTTCTTTAGAGACAGCACCACGCTCACGCCGCTTAGTCGGCCTCTTGCGGTCTCCCTTGCTGACCCCTCAGGGGGCCCAGTCCTTGCACACTCCTCCACGGTTCTACCGTGTCCTGCGGCCCCGTCGGGCTTGCTGTCGGGACTCCACCTCCCCTCGTTCTCTACGAACTTGGTGAGTGGAGCTGACCTCCAGGACGCATGGGTTGACCAGTTCACCCCTGGAGGTCAGCGTGTGACCCACTGCACTTGCTCTCGGACGGGCCGCCACCTGGCCACGTTCACCCGTCGGCCAGGGTCGAGTCTGTACACACTGACTACTGCGCCTCCTCCGGTCCCTGCGTCTGGTCAGGTAGCTGCGTCTAGTAAGGTGTTTGCTGCCGCGTCCAGGTCTAGTCCTGCGTCTGCCCCCTGCTTGTGTCGTCCTCTGGCGCACGAGACTCTCCTTTGGCACCACCGCCTTGGTCACCCCTCCCTGCCTCGTCTTCGAGGTATGGCCTCCCGTGCCCTTGTCTCGGGTCTACCCCGGTCCCTGCCTCCCCTTCCTCCGGGGCCTGCCCCCACCTGTGTTCCTTGTGTCGAGGGCAGGCAGCGCGCCGCTCCTCACTCCTCCTCGTTCCCTCCGACTGAGGCTCCTCTGCAGACTCTTCACATGGACGTGTGGGGCCCAGCCTGCGTCCGTGGACAGGGTCACGAGCGTTACTTCCTGCTGGTCGTTGACGACTACTCGCGTTACACCACAGTCTTCCCCTTGCGCAGCAAGGGTGAGGTCCTTGAGGTGTTGATCGACTGGATCCGCGGTGCTCGTCGCCAGCTCAGTGAGAGTTTTGGCTCGGACCTTCCTGTTCTGCGTCTGCACTCAGACAGAGGTGGGGAGTTTTCCTCCGACCTCCTGAGAGCCTTCTGTCGTTCGGAGGGCATCCGCCAGACGTTCACGCTTCCGGCCTCCCCGCAGCAAAATGGGATTGCTGAGCGCCGCATTGGCATGGTCATGGATGTCGCTCGTACGTCCATGATCCATGCGGCTGCTCCCCATTTTCTGAGGCCGTTCGCGGTTCAGAACGCTGCGCATCAGATTAACCTTCAGCCTCGTGTCTCCTTGCCGGAGACCACACCTACTCTGCGGTGGACGGGGAAGGTTGGCGATGCGTCCGCGTTCCGTGTCTGGGGATCTCGAGCTTTTGTCCGCGATACTACAGCGGACAAGCTGTCCTCCCGTGCCATTCCCTGTGTCTTCCTTGGCTTCCCTCCTGACGCACCCTGGTGGCAGTTCTACCACCCCACCTCGCGTCGTGTTCTGTCCTCTCAGGACGTCATGTTTGACGAGTCGGTGTCGTACTACCATCTCTTTCCCTACCGCACTGCCTCTCTCCTCCCCCCTCCGCACTTCCTAGCACCAGGTACTCCCCCAGCTTCAAACCCTTGACTGCTCCATCCTTCGCTAGCTGCTTCAACAAGGGCATTGCCACATGCCCCAAGCGTCGGTGTGCCGTTGCCCAATCTGTCTCCCCAGATCTGGCCGACACCTTCACACCAACCCCTCCAACGGCGTTGCACTCCCCCTGGGATGCAGACCCCTCTCCAGCCTGCCCCCCACCGTGCCACGCCAACGCCGGCAGCTGCCACATGGATCTGTACACATCCTTGCTCTCGTGCAGATCCCAAAGCACCCGATTTCCCAGCTGCCCCTTGTACGTGCGTGCCCCATCCGTGCTAGTGCTCACCCCAGCCTTGGCAAGCTTACGGAGGGAGATGAGGTTGGCCTTGAGATCAGGAACAAGGAGAACGTCGTGCAGCACCACCGGCTTGCCATCCGCTCCCTTGAATGCAGCTCGTCCCGCACCAGCCACCTTCAGCGCGTGTCCAGAGGCAGAGCACACCTCATTGATCGGTGCAGCTCGTACGTCATCAAGCAGCTCGTTGCGCGGCGTCATCGTCCAAGCAGCGCCCGTGTCCAACACCCAATAGTCCAGGGGATGCAGCTCTGCTCCAACCTTGGCAGAGGCGTCTCCTTGCTCCCCCTGCTCTCCAATATGGAAGAACTGGCCTGCAGTGCGCTCCTTCTTCTTCTCTGCACCGCCGTTGCTCTTCGGGTTGTTGTCGGACGAATCGGCGACCATGTTCGCGCCGTTTTTCTGGTTCCTCCGCGTGCCGCCATCCTGGTGACGATTCTGGGGGGTCCATCCATCGGGTTTCTTATAGCACAAAAACCAGGGGTGCCCCTCCTTCTCACAATACCAGCAACTCCCTTTCATTTTGCCACCAGCACCCGACTTGCCCCCACGTCCAGATTTCGCACCGCGACCCCAACCGGTACCTCCTTGTTGGTCGTTGGAGTCGTCGTCCTTCTTTGCACCGCGTCCAGCACCACCAAGGCCACGTCCTCTGCCACGTCGGCTCCCTTGCATCCCGTAGCCGCTACTGCCGTCGTCTCCACCCCTCAGTTGGCGGCGACGGAAGTCCTCTTCCAGAATCTTCGTCCGCACCCACTCGAGCGTCCACAAGCTCTGGTTCTGCGGCAGGCTCAATCCGCTCGTGAATTGAAGCCACGATTCCGGCAGCAGCGATAGCATCTTCAAGCACTTGGTCTGCTCCGGGTAGGTGATTCCTGCAGTCGCCAACTTCGCGTAGAGGTCGCGCATTTTGTCCAAAACAGGTTGCACCGGCTCTCCCTCGCTCAAGCGCAACGCGGACAGCTCCCTCTCCAGCATCAACGTTGCGACAACGGAGGTCGGGGCGTGCAGCTCCTTCAACACGGTCCACGCCTTCGGACCGCAATCAACCTCCGGCAGCAGGTGCATGACGTGGTGACGCTGGTTCAGCTCCAAACTCTGTGACATCAAGTAGTAGCCAGCCGATGCGCGCTCGTCCCAATCTTCCTGCAGCGCGGGGTCACTCGGTCTAGGCTCCTCCCCAAACATTAGTTTCAACAAACCAATCTGACGGAAGTAAAGTTGCATTTTCCATGCCAAATCATCATAGCCCTCACCATTGAACTTCTCGACGGTGAAGTTCTTCAGCACCTCCTTGATCAGCGAGCCCTGGTTTGTTCGCGCTCCCCTTAGCGCCGAAACACCAGAATCCTGGCTGCCGCTACGATCTTGGGCTGAAGATTCACCAGCTCCCGCCGAGGTATTTCCCGCCATAGCTACCTATAACGAGGATCACTATAACGCAGCTCTGATACCAGCTTGTTGGTGTAAGGGCCTAATAAACTCAGGCTATTAAGACGTTATCCAACTTAAAACCTCTCCTCGGGGTCACCTCCAAGGGTCCCTGGGTGCTTGGTACAAGACCAGCCCCTATCCTCGGGTCCGAGTTTGTAGAGAGAGGGATCAAGAGGGACTTAGTCAAAACAGCAAGAGTACCTTGAATGTCGCGCAGCGTGTCGCGCAGACCGTCGATCGGATTAAGCTGAGATCTTGCTATATCGAAGCTCACTCTAAGAGCTTTCAAAAGAGCCAAGTTGCCTCGCGAAAAGTTCTGCCATTGCAGAGTTACGAAATGGACAGCGTTGGCCTAGCGTTGAAGTGCTAGCGTACTAGCGTTGACTCGGTAGCATTCTGCCGTCGAATCGCGTGGATACGAAATTCCAGCAAGGAAGGAATTCGCTTGAATCAATTTGAATATATTCAGGTACAAACAGAGAAGGAATATATAGTTCTATCTAGCAAGGACCTTGGGAATCAACCTGGGAACAACCAGGGATGATCCCAAATAATTCCAAGCAACAGAACCAACCTGGCTGGACAAAACAGCAGGTGGTAGGTTGGTAAACAAACTCTGGTTCTGTTTTTCCAACCTGGGAAAACAACAACCAGGTTCAGGTCCTAAAAACAGAACCTGTTTTGTCTTTGCCCAACCAGCCAAATGCTGGTTCCGCTGGTTTCCCCTGGCCCTGTAGCATGCAGATACAGACAAACAACATCCAACCTTCACCTAAATTGTACCCCTATAGTGCCTGCCCTGCTACACTATAGTCAACCAAACAAAACAGTACAAGTTCGAGTTGGATATAACTGAATCTGCGCACTCAATTAAACCGAACTGCAAAGCTTCCATCTTGGGTTCCTTTGCGAGCTCGTCCTTTCTGCTTGCACTGTTCATAGCGCGTACAATGTTGTGCCGAAGCGCACATTGCGCGAGTTCCTGCAAATGCATCAAGCGAAAATTGCGAAAACAAACAAACACACGAACATTCCATTCACACCCAAATGCATTCGCACACGCATACTCGTACAAATAGACGGCAGGATGTCGTGCAATGTGAATTTGCACCCAACATATTTTTGTTACCAAGAGAAACTGCGTTAGTTACCCATATGGTTGGTACTAAGAGTAAGTCCGTTCCTTACCCATATGGTAAGTCCCAATAGTTACTTACCCATATAGTTGGTACTAAGAGTACCAACGTTACTTGCCCATATCGTTGGTACGAATAGTAACTGCGTTACTTACCCATATAATTGGTACCAGGACTAAGTGCGCTATTTACCGATATGGTTGGAAATGAGAGTAACTGCGTTACTTACCTATATGGTTGGTACCAAGAGTAAGTACGATACTTACCTATATAGTTGGTACCAAGATTAAGTGCGTTACTTACGTATATGGTTGGTACCATGAGCAAGTACGTTACTTACCCATATGGTTGGTAAACGGAGTAAATGCGTTTCTTACCCATATGGTTGGTACTAAGAAAAAAAAGCATTACTTACCCATATGCTTTGTACGAAGAGTAAGTATGTTGTTAGTGTAAGGGCCTAATAAACTCAGGCTATTAAGATGTTATCCAACTTAAAACCTCTCGTCGGGGTCATCTCCAAGGGTCCCTGGGTGCTTGGTACAAGACCAGCCCCTATCCTCGGGTCCGAGTTTGTAGAGAGAGGGATCAAGAGGGACTTAGTCAAAACTGCAAGAGTACCTTGAACATTGCGCAGCGTGCCGAACAGACCGTCGATCGGATTCAGCTGAGAACTCGCTATATCGAAGCTCACTCTAAGAGCTTTCAAAAGAGCCATGTTGCCTCGCGAAAAGTTCTGCCATTGCAGAGTTATGGCTCGGACAGCGTTTGTCTAGCGTTGTAGTGCTAGCGTACTAGCCTTGACTCGGTAGCATTCTGCCGTCGCACTGTGTAGATACGAAATTCCAGCAAGGAAAGAATTCGCTTGAATCAATTTGAATATATCCAGGTGCAAACAGAGAAGAAATATATAGTTCTAGCTAGGAAGGACCTTGGGAATCAACCTGGGAACAACCAGGGATGATCCCAAATAATTCCAAGCAACAGAACCAACCTGGCTGGACAAAACAGCAGGTGGTATGTTGGTAAACAACCTCTGGTTCTGTTTTTCCAACCTGGGAAAAGTCCTAAAAACAGAAGCTGTTTTGTCTTTGCCATACCAGCCAAATGCTGGTTCCGCTGGTTTCCCCTGGCCCCGTAGCATGCAGATATTAACAAACAATATCCAACCTTCACCTAAATTCTACCCCTATAGTGCCTGCCCTGCTACACTGTAGTCAACCAAACAAAAAAGTACAATTTTGAGTCGGATAGAACTGAATCTGCGCAATCAATTCAACCGAACTGCAAAGCTTCCATCTTGGGTTCCTTTGCGAGCTCGTCTTTTCTGCTTGCACTGTTCATAGCGCGTACAATGTTGTGCCGAAGCGCACATTGCACGAGTACCTGCAAATGCATCAAGCGAAATTTGCGAAAGCAAACATACACACGCACATTCCATTCACACCCAAATGCATTCGCACATGCATACTCGTACAAGCAGACGGCAAGATGTCGTGCAATGTGAATTTTCACCCAACTCACTCCCCTTCAGCCTGCCGGCTGCATCCCCAACATTCCATGCTAGTTCATGCTCATTCCACTCATGCGCACACAACGCCAATGAGGCTCATCCGCAAGCCTCTTGGTGAGGAAGTCCGCTGGCTGCTGGTGAGTCTTGATGTAGATCGGATTCACCGTCCCCCTCTTCACCTCCTTACGCAGCCAGTGCCATTTGATACGCATGTGCTTGTTCAGCCCATGAAGCACAGCGTTCCTGGCCATCCCAAGAGCCCCCTTGCTATCACAAGACAGCGGCGTAGCAACCTTCTTCTCCTGGCCATTCTCCTCTAACAGCCTCCTCAGCCAAATCACCTCCTTCACCCCATGGAACATTGCCATGTACTCCCCCAACTACGCAGATGTATCCTCCCACAGATGAGGAATCCTCCTTCTCAGATGCCCAAGTAGCATCGGTAAAGCAAGTGAGAAACAGCTTGCCTTCTCCAAGCCGCTCCCCCTTCTCTTTTAGCATCTCAACCCCTTTCTGCTTCACCTGTGCAGATGCGAAGTATTGAACTCCAATGCGTGGGTGACAGTTCAGGTACTTCACCACACGCTTAGCTGCATCCACCTGCTCCTCTGATGGATTCTGCACCACCCTTGCCAACTGCCCAACCGAGATGTCGGGCCTCGTATGAACCGCGGCATACAAGAGGCTGCCCACTGTTGGTGTAAGGGCCTAATAAACTCACGCTATTAAGATATTATCCAACTTAAAACCTCTCCTCGGGGTCACCTCCAAGGGTCCCTGGGTGCTTGGTACAAGACCAGCCCCTATCCTCGGGTCCGAGTTTGTAGAGAGAGAGATGAAGAGGGACTTAGTCAAAACAGCAAGAGTACGTTGAACATTGCGCAGCGTGCCGTGCAGACCGTCGATCGGATTAAGCTGAGAAGTCGTTATATCGAAGCTCACTCTAAGAGCTTTCAAAAGAGCAAAGTTGCTTCGTGAAAAGTTCTGCCATTGCAGAGTTACGGCTCGGACAACGTTTGCCTAGCGTTGGAGTGCTAGCGTACTAGCGTTGACTCGGTAGCATTCTGCCGTCGATTCGCGTGGATACGAAATTCCAGCAAGAAATGAATTTGCTTGAATCAATTTGAAATATATTCAGGTACAAACAGAGAAGGAATATATAGTTATAGCTAGCAAGGACCTTGGGAATCAACCTGGGAACAACCAGGGATGATCCCAAATAATTCCAAGCAACAGAACCAACCTGGCTGGACAAAACAGCAGGTGGTAGGTTGGTAAACAACCTCTGGTTCTGTTTTTCCAACACCCCAAAACAACAACCAGGTTCAGGTCCTAAAAACAGAACATGTTTTGTCTTTGCCCAACCAGCCAAATGCTGGTTCCGCTGGTTTCCCCTGGCCCTGTAGCATGCAGATACAGACAAACAACATCCAACCTTCACCTAAATTGTACCCCTATAGTGCCTGCCCTGCTACACTATAGTCAACCAAACAAAACAGTACAAGTTCGAGTTGGATAGAACTGAATCTGCGCACTCAATTAAACCGAACTGCAAAGCTTCCATCTTGGGTTCCTTTGCAAGCTCGTCCTTTCTGCTTGCACTGTTCATAGCGCGTACAATGTTGTGCCGAAGCGCACATTGCGCGAGTACCTGCAAATGCATCAAGCGAAAATTGCGAAACAAACAAAAATACGAACATTCCATTCACACCCAAATGCATTCGCACACGCATACTCGTACAAACAGACGGCAGGATGTCGTGCAATGTGAATTTGCACCCAACACACTCCCCCTCAGTCTGCCGGCTGCATTCCACATCATTCCATGCTAGTTCATGCTCATTCCACTCATGCGCACACAACGCCAATGAGGCTCATCCGCAAGCCTCTTGGTGAGGAAGTCTGCTGGCTGCTGGTGAGTCTTGACATAGATTGGATTCACGGTCCCCCTCTTCACCTCCTTACGCAGCCAGTGCCACTTGATACGCATGTGCTTGTTCAACCCATGAAGCACTGCGTTCCTGGCCATCCCAAGAGCCCCCTTGCTATCACAAAACAGCGGCGTAGCAACCTTCTGCTCCTGGCCAATCTCCTCTAACAGCCTTCTCAGCCAAATCACCTCCTTCACCCCATGGAACATTGCCATGTACTCTGATTCAACAGAAGAGAGTGCCGTCTCCGTCTGCTTCTTGGACCTCCAACTAACAGGTCCTCCCCCAACTACGCAGATGTATCCCCCCACAGATGAGGAATCGTCCTTCTCAGAAGCCCACGTAGCATCGGTAAAGCAAGTGAGAAACAACTTGCCTTCTCCAAGCCGCTCCCCCTTCTCTTTCAGCACCTCAACCCCTTTCTGCTTCACCTGTGCAGATGCGGAGTATTGAACTCCATTGCTTGGGTGAGAGTTCAGGTACTTCACCACACGCTCAGCTGCATCCACCTGCTCCTTTGATGGATTTTGCACCACCCTAGCCAGCTGCCCAACCGAGAAAGAGATGTCGGGCCTTGTATGAACCGTGGCATACAAGAGGCTGCCCACCAAGGACTGAAATTGCTGCTGCTCCTCGGCTTCAACCCCTTCATCCTCTGCTGCCTTCACAAGCTTGAATTCTGCTGGCAGGGGAGTTGCAACCTTGCGCTCATTCTCAATCCCATACTTCTCCCCCAGCTCCTTGATGAACTTCTCCTGGTGCAGCTTCAACCACCTGTGATCCAGATCCCTCTCCACGCCCGAGGTAGTACTTTACCTCCCCAAGGGTCTTGCACTTGAAGTTCTTCATCAGCTGCTGCTGCACGTTCTGGATCTCCTTCATGCTGCTGATGAAGAGAAGAATGTCGTCCACGTAGACCAGAAACAGCACCAGCTTCTCCCCCTCCCCCTTGAGAAAGAGGCTCTCATCACAGCTGCTGGTCCTGAATCCCATCTCCTCTAAAACAGCTGCCAACTTCTGGTACCAGCAGCGTGGCGCCTGCTTCAAGCCGTAGATGGACTTTTTCAGCTTGCACAGCCTGCCCGTACCATCCTCATACCCAGGTGGCTGCGTCATGTACACATCCTCCTCTAAAATCCCATTGAGGAATGCCGTTGATATATCCATTTGAATGATGGATTTCCCACTAACGGCTGCATCTGCCAACAAGACACGGAGGGTAGGGGGTTTGGCAGTGGGAGCAAAGATCTCATTGAAGTCCTGCTTCTCCTTCTGCATAAACCCCTTAGCCACCAGCCTACTCTTGTAGATGGTGACCTGTCCCTTGTCATCGGTCTTGATCCTTAGCACCCACTTGCACTGTACGGCTTTCTTCCCCTCAGGCAGCACCACCAGATCCCATGTCCCATTCTCTAACAGGCTTTGGTACTCAGCATTCCTAGAAACCAGCCACTTCTCCCTATCTGGTCCAGCTAATGCCTCCTCCATGCTTGCTGGTTCCTCTGGTGCAGGGGCAAGAAAACAGTAGGCAGGTTCATCCTCCTCATCCGGGTCATAGCCATGCGGTAGAATCAGCAATGCCTCCTCATTCCCAAGCTGCTGCTCTGCAACATCAGCTCCTGCAGTCAGCTTCATAGTGGCCATACGGGTACGTCCTGGCCTGGAGACGGGTGTCTCCCATCCCCTCATAACGACACCCTTCGGCTTCCTCCTTGATGGTAGCGCAGGAACCTTAGGTTTTCCCAGCTGCTGTTCTCCTCCCTCAGATCCAGCAGCTTCCTTGGTGCTATCACTTGTCTCCACATCATCTCCTCCACCACCAGGTGCCTCCTGCACCTTCTCTCCATCACCACCCTCTGCAGCTGCCTCCTCCCCCTCCTCCCACACACTAGGAGTCAGGTCCAGCTGCATGGTGATCTGCTCCATCTGCTCGGATACCTTGGTCTCCGGCTGTTTCTTCCATCCCCCATACATCATGCCCTCAACAAACTTCACATCCCTGCTGTCAAACAACACACCCTTGGATGGTTCCCACAGCAGCCATCCCTTGCTCTCAGCAGCCAGCCCCAAATGCACACACCAGATTGCACTCGCCCCCAACTTACTTCGATACTTCTTGGGGACGTGGGCGACTGCCATGCAACCGAACAAACTCAGCATGTCCACCGGCGGCTTCCTCCCAAGCCACCTCTCCAGCGGCACCCACGATTCATTACCAACCTTAGTGAGCACCCTGTTCCTAGCCACGGTAGCGTGCCGGACAGCATGGGGCCACATGGAATTGCCCACCCCTGATTCTATGAGCAGCGCCCTAGCTGTCTCCAGAATGGTCCGGTTCGCCCGTTCTGCTACACCGTTGGACTGCGGAGAGTAAGCTGTGGTCAGCTCCCTCTGAATGCCCTGATTCTTGAGCCAGGCCGTCGTTTCAGCTCCAAGGAACTCGCCACCCCGGTCTGTACTAATCCGCTTCACTACACACTCTGCTTGCTTCTCCACGAATGGCAGCCAATCTTCCTTTATCGTAGGGGCGGCGTGGTCCTTTTGCTTCAGCGGATACGCCCACATGAGTCTGCTCCAACCATCCACAATGGTTAGGAAATACCGCTCCCCCTTGTGCCCTTGCACCGGCAGCGGCCCCACCAAGTCCATGTGAACCAGCTCCAAAGGCTTCTTGCTCCTGCCAGTCACGCTATGAAAAGGGAAACGAGTGAATTTTGAGAGCAAACAGATTTCACAGTTGTCATCAGGTGGCTGTCCATTCAACTTCAAACCCTTGACGCCTCCATCTTTCTCTAGCTGCTTCAACAAGGGCATTGCCACATGCCCCAAGCGTCGGTGTGCCGTTGCCCAATCTGTCTCCCCAGATCTGGCCGACACTTTCACACCAACCCCTCCAACGGCGTTGCACCCCCCCTGGGATGCAGACCCCTCTCCAGCCTGCCCCCCACCGTGCCACGCCAACGCCGGCAGCTGCCACATGGATCTGTACACATCCTTGCTCTCGTGCAGATCCCAAAGCACGCGATTTCCCAGCTGCCCCTTGTACGTGCGTGCCCCATCCGTGCTAGTGCTCACCCCAGCCTTGGCAAGCTTACGGAGGGAGATGAGGTTGGCCTTGAGATCAGGAACAAGGAGAACGTCGTGCAGCACCACCGGTTTGCCATCCGCTCCCTTGAATGCAGCTCGTCCCGCACCAGCCACCTTCAGCGCGTGTCCAGAGGCAGAGCACACCTCATTGATCGGTGCAGCTCGTACGTCATCAAGCAGCTCCTTGCGCGGCGTCATCGTCCAAGCAGCGCCCGTGTCCAACACCCAATAGTCCAGGGGATGCAGCTCTGCTCCAACCTTTGCAGAGGCGTCTCCTTGCTCCCCCTGCTCTCCAATATGGAAGAACTGGCCTGCGGTGCGCTCCTTCTTCTTCTCTGCACGGCCGTTGCTCTTCGGGTTGTTTTCGGACGAATCGGCGACCATGTTCGCGCCGTTTTTCTGGTTCCTCCGCGCGCCGCCATCCTGGTGACGATTCTGGGGGGTCCATCTATCGGGTTTCTTATAGCACAAAAACCAGGGGTGCCCTTCCTTCTCACAATACCAGCAACTCCCTTTCATTTTGCCACCAGCACCCGACTTGCCCCCACGTCCAGATTTCGCACCGCGACCCCAACCGGTACCTCCTTGTTGGTTGTTGGAGTCGTCGTCCTTCTTTGCACCGCGTCCAGCACCACCAAAGCCACGTCCTCTGCCACGTCGGCTCCCTTGCATCCCGTAGCCGCTGCTGCTGTCGTCTCCACCCCTCAGTTGGCGGCGACGGAAGTCCTCCTTCAGAATCTTTGTCCGCACCCACTCGAGCGTCCACAAGCTCTGGTTCTGCGGTAGGCTCAATCTGCTCGTGAATTGAAGCCACGATTCCGGCAGCAGCGATAGCATCTTCAAGCACTTGGTCTGCTCCGGGTAGGTGATTCCCGCGGTCGCCAACTTCGCGTAGAGGTCGCGCATTTTGTCCAAAACAGGTTGCACCGGCTCTCCCTCGCTCAAGCGCAACGCGGACAGCTCCCTCTCCAGCATCAACGTTGCGACAACGGAGGTCGGGGCGTGCAGCTCCTTCAACACGGTCCACGCCTTCGGACCGCAATCAACCTCCGGCAGCAGGTGCATGACGTGGTGACGCTGGTTCAGCTCCAAACTCTGCGACATCAAGTAGTAGCCAGCCGAGGCGCGCTCGTCCCAATCTTCCTGCAGCGCGGGGTCACTCGGTCTAGGCTCCTCCCCAATCATTAGTTTCAACAAACCGATCTGACGGAAATAAAGTTGCATTTTCCAGGCCCAATCATCATAGCCCTCACCATTGAATTTCTCGACGGTAAAGTTCTTCAGCACCTCTTTGATCAGCGAGCCCTGGTTTGTTCGCGCTCCCCTTGGCGCCGAAACACCAGAATCCTGGCTGCCGCTACGATCTTGGGCTGAAGATTCACCAGCTCCCGCCGAGGTATTTCCCGCCATAGCTACCTATAACGAGGATCACTATAACGCAGCTCTGATACCAGCTTGTTGGTGTAAGGGCCTAATAAACTCACGCTATTAAGATGTTATCCAACTTAAAACCTCTCCTCGGGGTCACCTCCAAGGGTCCCTGGTTGCTTGGTACAAGACCAGCCCCTATCCTCGGGTCCGAGTTTGTAGAGAGAGGGATCAAGAGGGACTTAGACAAAACAGCAAGAGTACCTTGAACATTGCGCAGCGTGCCGTGCAGACCGTCGATCGGATTCAGCTGAGAACTCGCTATATCGAAGCTCACTCTAAGAGCTTTCAAAAGAGCCAAGTTGCCTCGCGAAAAGTTCTGTCATTGCAGAGTTATAGCTCAGACAGCGTTTGTCTAGCGTTGTAGTGCTAGCGTACTAGCCTTGACTCGGTAGCATTCTGCCGTCGCACTGTGTAGATACGAAATTCCAGCAAGGAAAGAATTCGCTTGAATCAATTTGAATATATCCAGGTGCAAACAGAGAAGGAATATATAGTTCTAGCTAGGAAGGACCTTGGGAATCAACCTGGGAACAACCAGGGATGATCCCAAATAATTCCAAGCAACAGAACCAACCTGGCTGGACAAAACAGCAGGTGGTATGTTGGTAAACAACCTCTGGTTCTGTTTTTCCAACCTGGGAAAAGTCCTAAAAACAGAAGCTGTTTTGTCTTTGCCATACCAGCCAAATGCTGGTTCCGCTGGTTTCCCCTGGCCCCGTAGCATGCAGATATTAACAAACAATATCCAACCTTCACCTAAATTCTACCCCTATAATGCTTGCCCTGCTACACAGTAGTCAACCAAACAAAAAAGTACAATTTTGAGTCGGATAGAACTGAATCTGCGCAATCAATTCAACCGAACTGCAAAGCTTCCATCTTGGGTTCCTTTGCGAGCTCGTCTTTTCTGCTTGCACTGTTCATAGCGCGTACAATGTTGTGCCGAAGCGCACATTGCGCGAGTACCTGCAAATGCATCAAGCGAAATTAGCGAAAGCAAACATACACACGAACATTCTATTCACACCCAAATGCATTCGCGTGCCGTGCAGACCAGCTCGCTATATTGAAGCTCACTCTAAGAGCTTTCAAAAGAGCCAAGTTGCCTCGCGAAAAGTTCTGCTATTGCAGAGTTACAAAATGGACAGCGTTGGCCTAGCGTCGTAGTGCTAACGTACTAGCGTTGACTCGTTAGCATTCCGCTGTCGCATCGCGTAGAAGCGAAATTCCAGCAAGAAATGAATTCCCTTGAATCAATTTGAATATATCCAGGTGCAAACAGAGAAGGAATATATAGTTCTAGCTAACATGGACCTTGGAAATCAATCTGGGAACAACCAGGGATGATCCCAAATAATTCCAAGCAACAGAACCAACCTGGCTGGACAAAACAGCAGGTGGTAGGTTGGTAAACAACCTCTGGTTCTGTTTTTCCAACCTGGGAAAACAACAACCAGGTTCAGGTCCTAAAAACAGAACCTGTTTTGTCTTTGCCCAACCAGCCAAATGCTGGTTCCACTGGTTTCCCCTGGCCCTGTAGCATGCAGATACAGACAAACAACATCCAACCTTCACCTAAATTGTACCCCTATAGTGCCTGCCCTGCTACTCTATGGTCCACCAAACAAAACAGTACAATTTCGAGTTGGATATAAATGAAACTGCGCAATCAATTCAACCGAACTGCAAAGCTTCCATCTTGGGTTCCTTTGCGAGCTCGTCCTTTCTGATTGCACTGTTCATAGCGCGTACAATGTTGTGCCGAAGCGCACATTGCGCGAGAACCTGCAAATGCATCAAGCGAAAATTGCGAAAGAAAACAAACACACGAACATTCCATTCACACCCAAATGCAGTCGCACACGCATACTCGTACAAACAGACGGCAGGATGTCGTGCAATCTGACTTTGCACCCAACACACCCCCCCTCAGCCTGCCGGCTGCATTCCACATCATTCCATGCTAGTTCATGCTCATTCCACTCATGCGCACAAAACGCCAATGAGGCTTATCCGCAAGCCTCTAGGTGAGGAAGTCTGCTGGCTGCTGGTGAGTCTTGATATAGATTGGATTCACTGTCCCCCTCTTCACCTCCTTACACAGCCAATGCCACTTGATACGCATGTGCTTGTTCAGCCCATGAAGCACAGCGTTCCTGGCCATCCCAAGAGCCCCCTTGCTATCACAAAACAGCGGTGTAGCAACTTTCTGCTCCTGGCCAATCTCCTTTAACAGCCTCCTCAGCCAAATCACGTCCTTCACCCCATGGAACATTGCCATGTACTCTGATTCAACAGAGGAGAGTGCCGTCTCCGTCTGCTTCTTGGACTTCCAACTAACAGGTCCTCCCCCAACTACGCAGATGTATCCTCCCACAGATGAGGAATCGTCCTTCTCAGAAGTTCACGTAGCATCGGTAAAGCAAGTGAGAAACAGCTTGCCTTCTCCAAGCCGCTCCCCCTTCTCTTTCAGCACCTCAACCCCTTTCTGCTTCACCTGTGCAGATGCGGAGTATTGAACTCCAATGCTTGGGTGATAGTTCAGGTACTTCACCACACGCTCAGCTGCATCCACCTGCTCCTCTGGTGGATTCTGCACCACCTTAGCCAGCTGCCCAACCGAGAAAGAGATGTCGGGCCTTGTGTGAACTGCTGCATACAAGAGGCTGCCCACCAAGGACTGAAATTGCTGCTGCTCCTCGGCTTCAACCCCTTCATCCTCTGCTGCCTTCACAAGCTTGAATTCTGCTGGCAGGGGAGTTGCAACCTTGCGCTCATTCTCAATCCCATACTTCTCCCCCAGCTCCTTGATGAACTTCTCCTGGTGCAGCTTCAACCACTTGTGATCCAGATCCCTCTCCACGTGCATCCCGAGGTAGTAATTTACCTCCCCAAGGGTCTTGCACTTGATGTTCTTCATCAGCTGCTGCTGCACTTTCTGGATCTCCTTCATGCTGCTGCTGAAGAGAAGAATGTCATCCACGTAGACCAGAAACAGCACCAGCTTCTCCCCCTCCCCCTTGAGAAAGAGGCTCTCATCACAGCTGCTGGTCCTGAATCCCATCTCCTCTAAAACAGCTGCCAACTTCTGGTACCAGCAGCGTGGCGCCTGCTTCAAGCCGTAGATGGACCTTTTCAGCTTGCACACCCTGCCCGTACCATCCTCATACCCAGGTGGCTGCGCCATGTACACATCCTCCTCTAAAATCCCATTGAGGAATGCCATTGATATATCCATCTGAATGATGAATTTCCCACTAACGGCTGCATCTGCCAACAAGACACGGAGGGTAGGGGGTTTGGCAGTGGTAGCAAAGATCTCATTGAAGTCCTGCTTCTCCTTCTGCATAAACCCCTTAGCCACCAGCCTACTCTTGTAGATGGTGACCTGTCCCTTGTCATCGGTCTTGATCCTTAGCACCCACTTGCACTGTACGGCTTTCTTCCCCTCAGGCAGCACCACCAGATCCCATGTCCCATTCTCTAGCCGGCTCTGGTACCCAGCATCCCTAGAAACCAGCCACTTCTCCCTATCTGGTCCAGCTAATGCCTCCTCCATGCTTGCTGGTTCCTCTGGTGCAGGGGCAAGAAAACAGTAGGCAGGTTCATCCTCCTCATTCCCAAGCTGCTGCTCTGCTACATCAGCTCCTGCAGTCAGCTTCATAGTGGCCATACGGGTACGTCCTAGCTGCATGGTGATCTGCTCCATCTGCTGGGACACCTTTGTCTCCGGCTGTTTCTTCTAGCCACCATACATCATGCCCTCAACAGACTTCACATCCCTGCTGTCAAACAACACACCCTTGGATGGTTCCCACAGCAGCCATCCCTTGCTCTCAGCAGCCAGCCCCAAATGCACACACCAGATTGCACTCGCCCCAAACTTACTTCGATACTTCTTGGGGACGTGGGCGACTGCCATGCAACTGAACATCCTCAGCATGTCCACCGGCGGCTTCCTCCCAAGCCACCTCTCCAGCGGCACCCACGATTCATTACCAACCTTAGTGAGCACCCTGTTCCTAGTCACGGTAGCGTGCCGGACAGCATGGGGCCACATCGAATTTCCCACCCCTTATTCTATGAGCAGGGCCTTAGCCGTCTCTAGAATTGTCCGGTTCCCCCGTTCTGCTAAATCTTTGGACTGCGGGGTGTAAGCCGTGGTCAGCTCTCTCTGAATGCCCTGCTTCTTGAGCCAGGCCGTCATCTCAGCTCCAAGGAACTCACCACCCCGATCTGTCCTAATCCGCTTCACCATACACTCTGCTTGCTTCTCCATGGATGGAAGCCAATCTTCCCGTATCGTAAAGGCGGCGTGGTCCTTTTGCTTCAGCGGATACGCCCACATGAGTCTGCTCCAATCATCCACAATGGTTAGGAAATACCGCTCTCCCTTGTGCCCTTGCACCGGCAGCGGCCCCACCAAGTCCATGTGAACCAGCTCCAAAGGCTTCTTGCTCCTGCCAGTCATGCTATGAAAGGGGAAACGAGTGAATTTTGAGAGCAAACAGATTTCACAGTTGTCATTGGGTGGCTGTCCGTTCAGCTTCAAACCCTTGACGGCTCCATCCTTCTCTAGCTGCTTCAACAAGGGCATTGCCACATGCCCCAAGCGTCGGTGTGCCGTTACCCAATCCGTCTCCCCAGATCTGGCCGACACTTTCACACCAACCCCTCCAACCGCGTTGCACTCCCCCTGGGATGCAGACCCCTCTTCAGCCTGGACCCACCGAACCACGCCAACGCCGGCAGCTGCCACATGGATCTGTACACATCCTTGCTCTCGTGCAAATCCCAAAGCTCCCGATTTCCCAGCTGCCCCTTGTACGTGCGTGCCCCATCCGTGCTAGTGCTCACCCCAGCCTTGGAAAGCTTACGGAGGGAGATGAGGTTGGCCTTGAGATCAGGAACGAGAAGAACGTTGTGCAGCACCACCGGCTTTCCATCCTCTCCTTTGAATGCAGCTCGTTCCGCACCAGCCACCTTCAGCGCGTGTCCAGTGGCGGAGCACACCTCATTGATCGGTGCAGCTCGTACGTCGTCAAGCAGCTCCTTGCGCGGCGTCATCGTCCAAGCAGCGCCCGTGTCCAACACCCAATAGTCCAGGGGATGCAGAGCTGCTCCAACCTTGGCAGAGGCGTCTTCTTGCCCCCCCTGCTCTCCAAGAACTGGCCCGCAGTACGCTCCTTCTTGTCCACACCGCCGTTGCTCTTCGGGTTGTTCTCGAACGAATTGACGACCATGTTCGCGCCGTTTTTCCGGATCCTCCGCGTGCCGCCATCCTGGTGACAATTCTGGGGGGTCCATCCATCGGGTTTCTTATAGCACAAAAACCAGGGGTGCCCCTCCTTCTCACAATACCAGCAACTCCCTTTCATTTTGCCACCAGCACCCGACTTGCCCCCACGTCCAGATTTCGCACCGCGACCCCAACCGGTACCTCCTTGTTGGTCGTTGGAGTCGTCGTCCTTCTTTGCACCGCGTCCAGCACCACCGAAGCCTCGTCCTCTGCCACGTTTGCTCCCTTGCATCCCGTAACCACTGCTGCCGTCGTCTCCACCCCTCAGTTGACGGCGACAGAAGTCCTCCTCCAGAATCTTCGTCCGCACCCACTCGAGCGTCCACAAGCTCTGGTTCTGCGGCAGGCTCAATCCGCTCGTGAATTGAAGCCACGATTCCGGCAGCAGCGAGAGCATCTTCAAGCACTTGGTCTGCTCCGGGTAGGTGATTCCCGCGGTCACCAACTTTGCGTAGAGGTCGGGCATTTTGTCCAAAACAGGTTGCACCGGCTCTCCCTCGCTCAAGCAAAATGCGGACAGCTCCCTCTCCAGCATCAACGTTGCGACAACGGAGGTCGGGGCGTGCAGCTCCTTCAACACGGTCCACGCCTTCGGACCGCATTCAACCTCCGGCAGCAGGTGCATGACGTGGTGATGCTGATTCAGCTCCAAACTCTGCGACATCAATTAGTAGCCAGCTAAGACACGCTCGTCCCAATCTTCCTGCAGCGCAGGGTCACTTGGTCTAGGCTCCTCCCCAATCATTAGTTTTAGCAAACCGATCTGACGGAAATTCATTTTGCATTTTCCAGGCCCAATCATCATAGCCCTCACTATTGAACTTCTCGATGGTGAAGTTCTTCAGCACCTCCTTGATTAGCGAGCCCTGGTTTGTTCGCGCTCCCCTTGGCGCCGAAACACCAGAATCTTGGCTGCCGCTATGATCTTGGGCTGAAGATTCACCCGCTCCCGCCAAGGTATTTCCCGCTATAGCTACCTATAACGAGGATCACTATAACGCAGCTCTGATACCAGGTTGTTGGTGTAAGGGCCTAATAAACTCAGGCTATTAAGACGTTATCCAACTTAGAACCTCTCCTCGGGGTCACCTCCAAGGGTCCCTGGGTGCTTGGTACAAGACCAGCGCCTATCCTCGGGTCCGAGTTTGTAGAGAGAGGGATCAAGAGGGACTTTGTCAAAACAGCGAGAGTACCTTGAACGTCACGCAGCGTGCCGTGCAGTCCGTCGATCAGGTTAAGTTGAGAACTCGCTATATCGAAGCTCACTCTAAGAGCTTTGAAAAGAGCCAAGTTGCCTCTCGGAAAGTTCTGACATTGCAGAGTTACGAAATGGACAGCGTTGGCCTAGCTCGTAGTGCTAGCGTACTAGCGTTGACTCAGTAGAATTCTGCCGTCGCACCGCGTAAAAACGAAATTCCAGCAAGGAAGGAATTCGCTTGAATCAATTTGAATATACCCAGGTGCAAACATAGAAGGAATATATAGTTCTAGCTAGCAAGGACCTTGGGAATCAACCTGGGAACAACCAGGGATGATCCCAAATAATTCCAAGAAACAGAACCAACCTAGCTGGACAAAACAGCAGGTGGTAGGTTGGTAAACAACCTCTGGTTCTGTTTTTCCAACCTGGGAAAACAACAACCAGGTTCAGGTCCTAAAAACAGAACCTGTTTTGTCTTTGCCCAACCAGCCAAATGCAGGTTCCGCTGGTTTCCCCTGGCCCTGTAGCACGCAGATACAGACAAAGAACATCCAACCTTCACCTAAATTGTACCCCTATAGTGCCTGCCTTGCTGCTATAGTCAACCAAACAAAACAGTACAATTTCGAGTTGGATATAAATGAAACTGCGAAATCAATTCAACCGTAGTGCAAAGCTTCCATCTTTGGTTCCTTTGCGAGCTCGTCCTTTCTGCTTGCACTGTTCATAGCGCGTACAATGTTGTGCCGAAGCGCACATTGTGAAAGAATTGAGGAATGAATGACTAGGAAATGAGTTGGGTACAAATACGAAACCCTAACAAACTGTACCCCATAATGTCTACCCCACTACAGCCTAAACAGGCTATGCGATTAATGTTTAACACACCCCCATAGGCAAGGTGGGGGAGAACAAGGGGTCACAAGACCAGTCAAGCAAAGCAAAGCAAAGCAAACTCAGGGTGGATCACAACGTCACCACATTTTCCGAGCACAGGTTCAAAGGCCACAAGGCCAGTTCACATGCAAGGTTATATATAAAGGCAAGCAAGCAAGTGCAGGTATATATAGATCACAGTACAAATAAAGTCAAGAGGTAAGCAAGTGAGGCCAAGTAGGCACAAGACCTAGCATAGTACAGAAGCGCTGATGATCACAAGGGTGAAGCGCCTTGGTGAAGATATCAGCAGTGTTGGCCTGAGAGGCCACATAAGCAAGGCGCAGCTGACCACGCTGCTGCAGCTCACGAGCAAGGAAGTAGCGAAGAGCAATGTGCTTCGTTCTGTGCTCCAGTCTGTGCTCCCGACACAAGGCCAGCATGGCCTTGTTGTCTACGTACAGAACTGGAGGAAAACGAGGCGGCTCTCCCAGGTCAGTCAGCAGGTAGGTGAGCCAGCGTAACTCCTGTGCAGCCATGGCTCCTGCGTAGATCTCAGCCTCACAGCTGGAGCTGAGAACAGAAGACGAGCGGGTAGACCGCCACGAAACAGAACCGGAACCAAGGCTGAAGGTGTAACCCTGTGAAGACCGCTGAGTAGCCAGGTCGTCAACCCAAGACGCGTCTGCGTGACCAGTGAGGACCACTGGACTCCGCCCTCCAAGCACGAGCCCCATGCCCGACGTACTGCACAGGTAGCGCAACACCCTCTTCGCAGCAGCCATGTGCTCTGGTCGGTGTCTCCCATGAGCAACATAGCGAGCCAAGATGCTAAGAGGGTATGCCAGGTCAGGTCGAGTGCAGGTTATCAGGTACATGAGGCAGCCAACAAGCTCTGGGTACGGGCCACTCGGCTCTACGGACTCATCCGAAGGCAGAGCTGAGAGCGAATGGCGAGTAGACAGAGGAGTGGCCTGAGGCGAGGAGTACGTGAAGTCGAAGTGCTGAAGGACCTGCTGCACCATGTGTGACTGAGTCAAGGTAATGGTGCGCCGTGCTCTGTCCCGGGTGATCTGCAAGCTAAGATAGCTGCGCAGTTCACCCAGGTCTGTGCACGTGTGTCTCTTCTGCAGCTCGGACTTCACGTGGGCAAGTCCAGCAGTGTCAGCCGTAGCAAAGACCAAGTCGTCGACGTACACGAGGATGTAGAACGGCGGCAGCGAGGTGTCGGTGCGAAGAAACAGCGACGGGTCAGCAGTAGAAGGAGCAAACCCAAGAGCTGCAAGCGTAGTCCTCAGTGTGTCGTGCCACTCACGGGGTGCCTGGCGGAGACCGTAGACTGGCCGTCGGAGGCTCCACTGGGTACCAGGAGGAAACGACCCAGTGAAGCCAGGTGGGCGGCGCAGCCAGATCTCCTCGTGCAGGCTGCCCTGTAGGAAAGCAGTGCTGAAGTCAAGGGAGTGAAGCTCGTAGTCACGCTGAGCAGCGACATGCAGCAGAACCCGAAGAGTGGTCATCTTCGGGGTCGGGGAGAAGGTCTGAAAGTAGTCAACTCCCTGCCGCTGACTGAAGCCTCGAGCCACGTAACGCGCCTTGAAGACAGGCGGAGAACCCGGCGGCCGCTTCACCCTGAAAATCCACATGCCACTGACGATGTTCGCCCCAGGTGGGGGAACCTCGTCGGCGTAGGTGCCTGTGGACTTCCAGGAAGCCATCTCTGCGTCCATGGCTGCCTGCCACTGAGAGGAGTAGGGACCCTCTATCGCCTCTGCGTAAGAGCGCGGGGTCGGGATGTCTGGTGCATCCGGGTCTCCCTTAGGGGCAAGTAGCAAAGACACGAGATGAGATAAAGCAGCTGCAAAACACTGGAACTCCTCCTGCCTGTCCTCAAGGACGTCCGTGCTAAGAGCACACTCACCCCCGACGGACGGAGGACAGACAGACGCAGACTCAGCAACAAGACTAGCGGCGTAGTCTAGACGACAGTGAGCAGCGAAGTCGACAAGCTCAGCAACTAAGGCAGACGCAGCAGCGGACTCAAAGGAAGGGTCAGTGACAGAAGTGGCTAGGAAACGCGTGACAGTAGGACTGGCAGCACGAAGAGAGTCAGACGCCGGGTCAGCAAGAGCAGGAAGAGAGGACTCTGGAGGAGACGGCAAAGGGACACGCTGTGGCGCAGTGGAAGGACGCAGTGCCATCTGATGCGTGCCCGGGACTGTAAGAGGACGCTGACGTGGAACACGACGACTAGTGCGAGCAGTACGAACCGGTGACGCAGGACGCGACTCAGGCTCACGACGCTCAGCAAGACCTCCAGTAGGACCAGCGTAGGGGAGAAGGAGCAGGGAGAGGGGAGGCCAGCTGTAACTGTGACTTGGACTGGACAGGCGGTGGACACTATAAGGAAGGAGCAGGACTAGAAGAAGGCGGAAGACCAAGAACCTGCTCAAGGAGCGGAACGAAGTACGGCCGCGGCCGCGCAGCACCTCCAGAACCAGCAGGGACAACACCAGCACCCCCAGCGTCAGCTCCAACTCCAGCAGCACCACCAGCTCCAGTACCTCCAGCAGCTCCAGCTCCAACAGGACCACCGGCAGACACAGCAGCTCCGGCTCCAGTACCTCCAGTAGCACCCACTCCAGCAGCACCGCCAGCCCAACTCCACCAGTAGCTCCAGCACCAGGAGCACCACCAGGCCCAGCAGCTCCAGTACCTCCAGTACGAGCACCTCCGGGACCCGTGGCTCCAGCACCCCCAGCAGAAGCAGAACCTCCAGCACCGGCTCCAGCAGCACCTCCAGCTCCAGTACCTCCAGCAGCAGCAGAACCTCCAGCAACGGCAGCACCTCCAGCTCCAGCAGCACGGCTCCAGCACCGAGCAAACCACTCGCGCAGCTCCTGTGGAGAGGGAAGCTCCCACCGGAACAAAGCACCCGAAGGACCTCCAGGTCCAGCACCGGCAGGCTCCGCACCCCCACTCTCAGCAACCCCAGGCTCAGCACCCCTAGTCTCCGCACGCTCAGGCTCAGCACCCCCAGACGCAGCACCCCCAGGCTCCGCATGCTCAGGCTCAGCACCCCCAGACCCAGCACCCCCAGGCTCAGCACCCCCAAAAGCACCAGAGTCAACAGCTACCTCGACAGGCTCGACTGCATCAACCTGGGACACACGTGAGGGGGCAGGACCCTGAGGGGGGAGGGGGTCTACCGGGGGGGGACCGGGCGCGAGGAAGAGCGGCAAGGGAGGGAGGGGGGCAGTGCGGTAGGGGAAGAGACGGTAGTACGGAACCGACTCGTCAAACGTGACGTCCTGGGAGGACAAAACACGACGCGAGGTGGGGTGGTAAAACTGCCAACCAGGCGCGTCAGGGGAGGTCAGCTTGTCCGCAGACAAGTCTCGGACGAAAGCTCGAGATCCCCAGACACGGAACGCAGACGCATCACCAACCTTCCCCGTCCACCGCAGAGCAGGGGAGGTCTCCGGCAGGGAGACCCGGGGCTGAAGGTTGATCTGATGCGCCGCATACTGAACCGCGAACGGCCACAGAAAATGGGGAGCAGCCGCATGGATCATGGACGTACGAGCGACATCCATGACCATGCCAATGCGGCGCTCAGCAATCCCATTTTGCTGTGGAGAGGCCGGAAGCGTGAACGTCTGGCGGATGCCCTCCGCACGACAGAAGGCTCGCAGAAGGTCGGAGGAAAACTCTCCGCCTCTGTCGGAGTGCAGACGCAGAACAGGAAAGTCCCAGCCGAAACGCTCTCTGAGCTGGAGACGAGCAACGCGGATCCAGTCGATCAACATCTCAGTGACCTCACCCTTGCTGCGCAAGGGGAAGACTGTGGTGTAACGCGAGTAGTCGTCAACCACCAGCAGGAAGTAACGCTCGTGACCCTGTCCACGGACGCGGGCTGGGCCCCACACGTCCATGTGGAGAGTCTGCAGCGGAGCCTCTGTCGGGGGAAACTCGGAGGAGTGAGGAGCGGCGCGCTGCCGCCCCTCGACGCAGGGAACGCAGGTAGGGGCAGGCCCCAGGGGAATGGGAGGGAGGGACTGGAGGAGACCAGAGACAAGAACAAGGGAGGCCATGCCTCGGAGACGAGGCAAGGAGGGGTGACCAAGGCGGTGGTGCCAGAGGAGGGTCTGGTGGGACAGGAGGCGACACGAGCAGGGGACAGACTCAGGACCTGACCGAGACGCTGCAGCAAATACTTGGCTCGACGCAGCTACCTGACCAGACGCAGCAACCGGGGGAGACTCAGTGGTCAGTGTGTACATGCTCGACCCCGGTCGACGGGTAAACGTGGCCAAGTGGCGGCCCGACTGAGCACACGTGCAGTGGGTCACTCGCTGACTCGCAGGAGTGAACTGGTCAACCCTGCCATCCTGAAGGTCAGCACCACTCACCAAGTTCGTAGAGAACGAGGGGAGGTAGAGACGAGACAGGGAGCCGGACGGGGCCGCCGGACACGGGAGGACAGTGGAGTAGCGAGCAAGAACAGGACCCCCAGAGGGGTCTGCCAGGAAGACCGCAACCGGCCGACTGAGCGGCGTAAGGGTGGTGCGGTCTCGAAAGAAGGAGCGGGAAGCACCCGAGTCGAGGGTGAAGGTGTGCAAGACCTGAGCCGACGCGGTACCTGAGAGAGCAGACTCACCAGCACCTAGAGCAGCAGACTCACTAGCACCTGGAGCAGCAGACTCACGAGCACCTAGAGCAGCAGCCTCAATGCCCGGGTCAGGCGGAACACGCACGTAACAGTCACCCTCAGCACTAATAGACACAGCATACATGGCAGCAAGAATAGCATCAAAGTCAAGATCAAAGATAGCTACACCCGACTTGAGCAGATCACCCCAGCGAGGGATCTCAGTGGCGTCAGGGAACTGGGTACGCCAGGCGTCTGTCAGGCGACCGAAGCAGCGCTGGGTGGCGTGCTGGCCACCACACTGCTCTCCAGTGCGGTCGCCTGTGCGCAGGTTGTAGGCACAGGGACCAGCACCCCCAGACCCCTGGCGCCCTGCGTACCACTCACGAAGCTGCTGGGGCGACGGGGTCTCACGAGAGCGTGACTGGTGCTGGGGTCCCCGCTGCACAGCTCCGCCTCTACCAGCTCCACCTCCGCCGCCGCCGCCTCCGCCTCCTCCACCCCAACCGCCACCGCCACCGCCGCCTCCACCTCCACTGCTGCCACCGAAGCCCCCACCTCTGCCACCACCCCCACCCCCACCCCCTCCTCCGCCTCCACCGCCACTACCGCCTCCCCCACCACCTCCTCCAGCGCCCTTGCCCCGCTTGCCCTTGCTGTTGCGGTGCCTCTCACTAGGAGCAGACGCAGCGCTGACCGACTCGGTGCCAACAAGGTCGACAGCAGCAGCAGAGGTAACGGAGGGCAAAAGAGGAACGGGGGAGCACCCCTCAAAGAAAGGGGTACGGGGGTCACAACGAGAGGCTCCTACAGCGGTAATACTAGTCTCTGCTGCAAGGAGGCGCTCCTCGAGGAGGTCAACGGTAAGGGTGGTAGGGCGAAGAGAGAGGAAGTGGTCCCTGACCGAGCGAAGAGTGTCAGGGAGTCGGGTGACTAGGTAGTAGAGGGTGATGTACATGGGGGGGGGGGGTCTTTGCGCAGAACTCAGCAGGAAGTGCAGCGTGGTAGCGAGTGTCACTAGTGCGGAGGTGCGTAATGAGGTCAGTGACTGTGGCAAAAGCGGCGAGGTCAGGGAACAGGTACGGTAGCATGAGGCGGCTAAACGCAGCAGTGGCAGGGGAAGAGTAGCGTGCAACTACAGCGTCGTACAGAGTCTTAGCACTCTTGTACTGACTAAAGTGCGCGCGCTCAGTAGAGGGTAGGTGACTACGCACAGCAAGGCGGGCAGCAGCATCGCGCGTGAGCCACTGCGAGCGAACAGTACTGTCAGCATCAGCAGCAGGGGCAGTAGAGGCGCCAGACGTGAGATCGAACAGTGAGCGACCATCCTTGCTATCGCACTGTAGGAAAAGCTGCAGATCATCTAGCCAGACATCGAAGTCAACCGCTCGACCCTCAGCATCAAAGGTAAGAACACTAGGACTAGCCATGACAGGAGCAGCAGCAGGCTAGCAGCAGCAGCAGTGCAACTCGGCTAAGCGACGCGGCTAGGCTGGGCAGCGCGGCTCGGCAGGGCGGCTCGGCAGGGCGGCTCGGTAGAGCGGTGCGGCTCGGCAGCGCGACTCGGCCCGGCGATGCTCTTACCAGGGGCTAGGCCGGGGCAGGGCCGGGGGAGGGTCGGGGCAGGGTCGGGGCAGAGTCGGGGTAGGGCCGGGGCAGGGCCGGGACAGGGCCTGGGCGAGGGCCGGGGCAGGGCTGCAACAGGGCCGGGGCAGGGCCGGGGCAGAGCTGCGACAGGGCCGCAACAGGGCCGGCGCAGGGCCGCGACAAGTCAGGGCAGGGCTGCGACAGGGCCGGGGGAGGGCCGGGGCAGGGCCGGAACAGGGCCGCGACAGGGCCGGAGGAGGGCCGGGGCTGGGTCGCAGCAGGGCCGCGACAGGGCCGCGACAAGGTCGGGGCAGGGCCGCGACAGGTCCGGGACAGGGGCGGCGCCGGGCGACGGGGCAGGGCCGAGACGAGGGGCCCGCGACGGGGGGCCGCGACAGGGGGCCGCAACGAGGGGGGAGGGCGCGACGGGGGGCCGTGGAGGGCCGGGCCGGGACGACGGGGCACCAGGCGACGGGGCGACGGGGCGCCGGGCCGGGCCGCGACGCGGCGGCTTTGGGCGCCGGCGCTGGCTCTAAGGGCAGGCGCAGGGGCCGCTACAGGCCGTTACGGGGGGGGGGGTGGGGCTCTATGGGCCGTGAAGGGGCCGCTACGGGCCGCAAAGGGGCCTCTACGGGCCATGAAAGAGGGGCCACTACGGGCCGCGAAGGGGCCTCGAAGGGCAAACGCAACGCGCGCGTCGGTCAGGTAGGAAAAAAAAACAATTAATTTTAGTGGTGGGCCCTTAGGAAAAAATATTGAACTAGCTCTATACCATGTGAAAGAATTGAGGAATGAATGACTAGGAAATGAGTTGGGTACAAATAGGAAACCCTAACAAACTGTACCCCATAGTGTCTACCCTACTACAGCCTAAACAGGCTATGTGATTAATGTTTGACACACATTGCGCGAGTACCTGCAAATGCATCAAGCGAAAATTGCGAAAGCAAACAAACACACGAACATTCCATTCACACCCAAATGCAGTCGCACACGCATACTCCTACAAACAAACGGCAGGATGTCGTGCAATGTGAATTTGCAACCCATATGGTTAGTGCCAAGAGTAATAACGTTACTTACCAATAAGGTTGGTACCAAGAGTAAATGGGTTTCTTATCCATATGGTTGGTACCAGGAATAAATGCGTATCTTATCCATATGGTTGGTGCCAAGAGTAACAACGATACCTACCCATAAGGTTGGTACCAGGAGCAATTGCGTTACTTACCCATATGGTTTGTACCAAGTATAAATGCGTTACCTACCCATATGGTTAGTACTAATAGTAAGTGCGTTACTTACCCATAAGTTTGTAGCAAGAGTAAGTGCGTTACTTACCCATAATGTTGGTACTAGGAGCAATTGCGTTACTTACCCACATGGTTGGTGCCAAGAGTAAGTGCGTTACTTATCCATATGGTTGGTATCAAGAGTGACTGCGTAACGTACCCATATGGTTGGCATCAAGAGTAACTACGTAACTTACCCATATGGTTGGTACAAATAGTAATTACGTTACTTAGCCATATGGTTGGTGCCAAGAGTAACTACGTTACTTACCTATATAGTTGGAACCAAGATTAAGTTCGTTACTTATCCATAAGGTTGGTACCAAGAGTAATTGCTTTACTTACCCATATGGTTGGTGTAGAGAGTAACTGCGTTACATACCCATATGGTTGGTACCAAAAGTAATTGCGTAACGTACCCATATGGTTGGTACAAAGAGTAGGTGCGTTACTTGTCCATATGGTTGGTACCAAGAGTTAATGTGTTACTTATCCATATGGTTGGTACCAAGAATACATGCGTTACTTACCCATATGGTTGGTGCCAAGAGTAACTACGTTACCTACCAACATGGTTGGTACCAAGAGTAACTGCTTTACTTACCCATATGGTTGGTACAAAGAGAAGGTGCCGTAACTTACCCATAAGGTTTGTACCAAGAGTAATTGCGTAACTTACCCATATAGTTGGTGCCAAGAGTAACTTCATTACTTACCCATAGGTTTGTACCAAGAGTAAATGCGTTACTTAGCCATATGGTTGGTAGCAAGAGTAACTGCGTTACTTACCCATAAGTTTGTAGCAATACTAAGTGCGTTACTTACCCATAAGGTTGGTACCAGGAGCCTTTCCATTATTTACCCACATGGTTGGTGCCAACAGTAAGTGCGTTACTTACCCATGTGGTTGGTATCAAGAGTAACTGCGTAACGTACCCCTATTGTTGGTACACAGAATAAGTGCGTTACTTAGATGTAAGGTTGGTATCAATAGTAAATGTGTTACTTACCTATAAGGTTGGTACCAAGAGTAAATGCGTATCTTACCCAGATGGTTGGTGCCAAGAGTAACAACGTTACTTACCCATAACGTTGGTACCAGGATCAATTGCGTAACTTACCCATATTGTTTTTACCAAGTGTAAATGCGTTACCTACCCATATGGTTAGTACTAATAGTAAGTGCGTTACTTACCCATAAGTTTGTAGCAAGAGTAAGTGCGTTATCGACCCATAAGGTTGGTACCAGGAGCTATTGCGTTACTTACCCACATGGTTGGTGCCAAGAGTAAGTGCGTTACTATGGTTGGTATCAAGAGTGACTGCGTAACGCACCCATATGGTTGGTATCAAGAGCGACTGCGTAACGTACCCATATGGTTGGTATCAATAGTAACTATGTAACTTACCCATATGGTTGGTACAAAGAGTAATTACGTTACTTACCCATATGATTGGTGCCAAGAGAAACTGCGTTACTTACCTATATAGTTGGAACCAAAATTAAGTTCGTTACTTATCCATAAGGTTGGTACCAAGAGTAATTGCGTTACTTACCCATATAGTTGGTGCAGAGAGTAACTGCGTTACATACCCATATGGTTGGTACCAAAAGTAACTGCGTAACGTACCCACATGGTTGATACCAAGAGAAACTGCGGTATTTACCCATATGGTTAGTACCATGGGTAATTGCGTTACTTTCCCATATAATTGGTACTAAGAGTAGGTGCATTACTTACCTATAAGGTTGGTATCAATAGTAAACGCGTTACTTACCCATATGGTTGGTGCCAAGAGTAAATGCATTACTTATCCATATAGTTGGTACCAAGAATAAAAGCGTGACTTACCCATATGGTTGGTGCCAAGAGCAACTGCGTTACTTACGCATAAGTTTGTAGCAAGTGTAAGTGCGTTACTTACCCATATGGTTGGTACCAGGAGCAATTGCGTTACTTACCCACATGGTTGGTGCCAAGAGTAACTGCGTTACTTACCCATATGGATTCTACCAAGAGTAAATGCATTACCTACCCATATGGTTAGTACTAATAGTAAGTGCGTTACTTACCAATATGGTTGGTACCAAGAATAACTGCGTTACTTACCCATATGGTTGGTACCAAAAGTTACTGCGTAACTTACCCATATTGTTGGTACAAAGAGTAAGTGCGTTACTTACCCATAAGGTTGGTACCAAGAGTAATTACGTTACTTACCCTTATTGTTGGTGCCAAGAGAATCTGTGTTACTTACCCATATAGTTGATACCCATACCGTTGGTATCAAAAGTAATTCCGTTACTTACCCATATGGTAGTACCGGGAGTAATTGCATATCTTTACCCATATGGTTTGTTCCAAGAGTAAATGCGTTACCTACCCATATGAATAGTACTTATAGTAAGTGCGTTACTTACCCATATAGTTGGTACCATGAGTTAGTGAGTTACTTACCCATATGGTTGGTACTTAGAGTAAGTGCGTTACTTACCCATATGGTTGGTACCAAGAGTAATTGCGTAACTTACCCATATCGATGGTACAAAGAGTAGGAGCGTTACTTACCCATAAGGTTGGTGTCAAGATAAAATGGTTAGTACTAAGAGTAAATGCGTTAGTTACATATATGGTTGGTGCCAAGAGTAACTGCCTTACCTATCCATATCTTTGGTACCAAGAGTAAGTACGTTACTTACCCATATGGTTGGTACCGAGAGTAACTGCGTTACTTACCTATCCGGTTGGTATAAAAAAGAAATGGCGTTACTTACCCATATGGTATGTACGGAGAGTAATTGAGTTACTCACCCATATGGTTTGTACCAAGAGTAAATGCGTTACCTACCCATATGGTTAGTACTAAACGTAAGTGCGTTATTTACCCATATAGTTTGTATCATGAGTTAGTGAGTTACTTACCCAAATGGTTGGTACCAAGGCAATATAGCATATATAAGTTTGACACACCCCCATAGGCAAAGTGGGGGAGAACAAGAGGTCACAAGACCATTCAAGAAAGACAAAGCAAGCTCAGGGTGGATCACAAAGTCACCACGCAGTCTGAGCACAAGCAAATGGCCACAAGGACAGTTCACATGCAGAGTTATATAAAGGAAAACAAACAATACTGTTAACACAACCTAGCATGTTTAAGCATGCTGGTATATGTATATAGAGTACAGTACAAGCAGAGTCAAGAAGTAACCAAGTGAGGCACAGTAGGTACAAGGCCTAGAACAGTACAGAAACGCTGATGATCACAAGGCTGAAGTTCCTTGGTGAAGACATCAGCACTGTTGGCCCGAGAGGCCACGTAAGCAAGACGAAGCTGATCACGCTGCTGCAAGGAAGTAGCGCAGAGCAATGTATTTCGTTCTGTGCTCCAGTCTGTGCTCCTGACACAAGGCAAGCATGGCCCGACGGACGGAGGACAGACAGACGCAGACGCAGACTCAGCAACAAGACTAGTGGCGTAGTCTAGGCGACAAGCTGCAGCAAAGTCAACAAGCTCAGCAACGAGAGCAGACGCAGCAGTGGACTCAAACAAAGGGTCAGTGACAGCAGTGGCCAGAAAGCGCGTCACAGTAGAACTAGCAGCACGAAGGGAGTCAGACTTCGGGTCCGGACCGTCAGCAAGAGAGGACGCAGGAGGAGACAGAAGAGGGACACGCTGTGGAGCAGTGGAAGGACGCAGAGTCATAGAGTGACTGCCAGGGACAGGAGGAGGACGCGGACGCGTAACACGAGAGCACTGCGACAGAGACTGGACACGCGGTGGACTCAGTAAAGGAGGTGAAGGACCAGGAGAAGGCTGTAGTCCAAGAACCTGCTGAAGGAGCGGAACGTAGTACGGCCGCGGCCTCGCAGCTCCTCCAGGAACAGCAGAGACAGCACCAGTACCCTCAGCTCCAGGGTCTCCAGCTTCAACTCCCGCAGCTCCACCAGCTCCAGTACCTGCAGCGCCAACGCCTGCAGCACCACCAGCCTCAGCAGCTCCAGTACCTCTAGTACGAGCACCTCCAGGACCAGCGGCTCCAGCACCAGCAGCACTTCCACAGCACCAGCACCAGCAGCGCCTCTAGCAGCTCCAGCACCAGCAGCACCTCCAGTAGCTCCAGCACCAGCAGCACCTCCAGCAGCTCCAGCACTAGCAGCACCAGTAGCACGGCGACAGCGCCGAGTGTACCACTCACGAAGCCGCTGCAGAGAGAGGGGCTCCCGCCGCAACGGGACACCCGGAGAACCTCCAGACTCAGCACGCGCCGGCTCAGCACCCCAACACGCAGTACCCCCAGGCTCAGCACCCCCGGGCTCCACACGCTCAGGCTCAGCACCCCCAGACTCCACATCCCCAGTCCCCGCACCCACAGGATCAGCACCCCCAGACCCCACACGCTCAGGCTCAGCACTCCCAGGCTCCGCACCCCCAGTCCCCGCACCCGCAGGCTCAGCACCCCTAGCAGCACCTGAGTCGACAGCTACCTCGACCGGCTCAGCAAGGTCTACCTAAACACACCTGAGGGGGCAAGACCCTGAGGGGGGAGGGGGTCTACCGGAGGAGTACCTGGTGCTAGGAAGAGTGGTGGGGGGGGGAGAGAGGTAGTGCGGTAGGGAAAGAGACAGTAGTACGACACCGACTCTTCAAACGTGATGTCCTGAGAGGACAGAACACGCCGCGAGGTGGGGCGGTAGAACTGCCACCCGGGTGCGTCAGGGGGGAAGCCAAGGAAGACGCAGGGAACGGCACGGGAGGACAGCTTGTCCGCTGAAGTATCGCGGACAAAAGCTCGAGATCCCCAGACACGAAACGCGGACACATCACCAACCTTCCCCGTCCACCTTAGAGTAGGTGTGGTCTCCGGCAAGGAGACACGAGGCTGAAGGTTGATCTGATGCGCAGCGTACTGAACCGCGAACGGCCACAGAAAATGGGGAGCAGCCGCATGGATCATGGACGTACGAGCGACGTCCATGACCATGCCAATGCGGCGCTCAGCAATCCCATTTTTCTGGAGGTGCTGCCGGAAGCGTGAACGTCTGGCGGATGCCCTCCGCACGACTGAAGGCCCTCAGGAGGTTGGAGGAAAACTCACCACCTCTGTCTGAGTGCAGACGAAGAACAGGAAGGTCCGAGCAGAAACGCTCGCTGAGCTGGCGACGAGCACCACGGATCCAGTCGATCAACACCTCAGGGACCTCACCCTTGCTGCGCAAGGGGAAGACTGTGGTTTAACGCGAGTAGTCGTCAACGACCAGCAGGAAGTAACGCTCGTGACCTGTCCACGGACGCGGGCTGGGCCCCACACGTCCATGTGAAGAGTCTGACTGGACGCGGCTACCTGACCAGACGCAGAGACCAGAAGAGACAGAGTAGTCAGTGTGTATAGACTCGACCCAGGCCGACGGGTGAACGTGGCTAGGTGGCGGCCCGTCCGAGAGCAAGTGCAGTGGGTCACACGCTGACCTCCAGGGGTGAACTGGTCAACCCACGCGTCCTGGAGGTCAGCTCCACTCTCCAGGTTCGTAGAGAACGAGGGGAGGTGGAGTCCCGATAGCAAGCCCGACGGGGCCGCAGGACATGGTAGAACCGTGGAAGAGTGCGCAAGGACTGGGTTCCCAGAGGGGTCAGCCAGGGAGACTGCGACAGGCCAACTGAGCGGCGTGAGTGTGGTGCTGTCTCGAAAGAAAGAGCGCGAAGCACCAGAGTCAAGTGTGAAAGTGTGCAAGGCCTCAGTAGGTGCAGTACTTGAAAGAGCAGACTCACCAGCACTTGGACCAGCAGACTCACCAGTACCTGGAGCAGCAGACGCATTAGCACCTAGAGCAGCAGCCTAAATGCCCGGGTCGGGCGGGACACTCATGTAGCAGTCACCCTCAGCACTATCAGTCAAAGCATACATGGCAGCAAGGATAGCATCGAAATCAAGATCAAAAATAGCCACATTCTGCCTAAGCAGATCACCCCAGCGAGGGAACTGAACAGCGTCAGGAAACTTGGCGCGCCAGGCGTCAGTCAGGCGACCGAAGCAGCGCTGCGCAGTGTGTGGCAGCCCGCACGTCTCCCCACGACGACTGCTGGTGCAAAGAACGTAAGTGCAGGGACCAGCACCCCCAGACCTCCCATGCCCAGCGTACCACTCACGAAGCTGCTGGGCCGACGGGGTCTCACGAGAACGCGGCTGCTGCTGGCGCTGGCTACCACCAAAGCCTCCACACTGCGCGGCTGCACCTCGACTAGCACCACTACCGCCGCCATCTCCACCACCGCTGCCGCTGCCTCCACCACCTCAGCCGCTGCCTCCACCACCTCCACCGCCGCCACTGAAGCCTCCACTCCCGGCACCACCCCCACCTCCACCGCCACCCCCTCCGCCCCCTCCACCGCCTCCGCCGCCGACCCCGCCGTCCCCTCCACCACCCTTGCTCCCCTTGCCCTTGCTGTTGCAGTGCCTCCCACTGGGAACAGATGCAGTCCCGACCTCCTCAGTTGCACAGAACTCAGTGGGAAGGGCAGCGCGGTAGCGGGTATCACTAGTGCGGAGGTGAGTAATGAGGTCACCAACGGTGGCAAAGGCGGCAAGGTCAGGGAACAGGTACGGCAGCATGAGGCGGCTGAGGGCAGCAGCGGCAGGAGAGGAGTAGCGCGCAACTACAGCGTCGTACAAAGACTGAGCAGTCTTGTACTGTCCAAAATGCGCGCGCTCAGCAGGCGGCAGGTGACTACGAACAGCAAGACGAGCAACAGCGTCATGAGTGGTCCACTGCGAGCGAACCGTACTGTGAGCAGTGGCAGCAGGTGCACTAGAGACACCGGACGTGTGATCGAAAAGGGATACTCCATCCCTAGAGTCACACTGAAGAAAGAGCTGCAGATCGTCAACCCACACGTCAAAGTCAACTGCACGTCCCTCAGCATCAAAGGTGAGAACAGTAGGGCTAGCCATAGCAGCAGTAGCAGCAGTAGCAGCAGAGGCAGCAGTAGCAGCAGTAGCAGCAGAGGCAGCAGTGGCAGCAGTAGCAGCAGTGCAGGCAGGGTAGTGCGGCTCAGTAGGGCGGCTCGGCTCGGTAGGGCGGCGCGGCTTGGTAGGGCGGCGCAGCTCGGCAGAGCGGCGCGGCTCAGTGGGCGGCGCGGATCAGCTGGGCGGCGCGGCTCGGCTGGGCGGCGCGGCTCGGCTTCTGGCGGCGCGGCGCAGCAGGGCGGCGCGGGTGCTTACCAGGGGCGGGTGCAGGGCCGGGCCGCGACAGCAGGGGCCGCGCCAGCTGAGGCCGCGACAGCAGGGGCCGCGACAACAGGGGCCGCGACAGCAAAGGCCGCGACAGCAGGGGCCACGTCAGCAGGGACGGCGACAGCAGGGGCCGCGACAGCAGGGGCCGCGACAGCAGGGGCCGCGATAGGAGGGGCGGCGACGGCAGGGGCCGCGACAGCAAAGGCCTCGACGGCTGGGGCCGCGACAGTAGCAGGGGCCGCGACGGCAGCAGGGGCCGCAACGGCAGCAGGAGCCGCGACGGCAGTACGAGTCGCAACGGCGGTAGGGGCCGCGACAGGCGGTGACAGCAGGGCCGCTACAGCAGGGGCTGCGACAGGCGGGGCCGCGACAGCAGCAGGGGCCGCGTCGGCAGTAGGGGTCGCGATGGCAGTTGGGGTCGCGACGGCATTAGGGGCCGCGACGGGCGGTAAGGGCCGCGACGGCAGTTGGGGCCATGACGGCAGTGAGGGCCACGACGGTAGGTGGGGCCGCGACGGCAGTAGGGGCCGCGACGGCAGTAGGGGCCGCGAGTGCAGTAGGGGCCGCGAAGGTAGTAGGGGCCGCGACTGCAGCAGGGGCCGCGACGGGCGGCGACGCCAGGGCCGCGACGGGCGAGCAAAGGCAGGTCCGCGACGGGCCGTATCAGGGCAGGGCGCGAGGCACGCTTTGGGCAGGGCGTGAGGCGCACTTTGGGCAGGGCAGAAAAAAAATAAATCATGGTGGGCCCTAAAAAAACGTCCCCATTAGGGAACCTGCTCAAAATACCATGTGAGAAAAGTAAACGAAATGAGTGATTGAACTAGGAAGCAGGTGGGTACAAGTAGCAAACCTAAAAGTGTTGTACCCTATAAGAACTGCCCCAATACCCCCTAAACAGGCATATAAGTTTGACACTTACCCATATGGTTGGTTCCAAGAGCAACTGCATAACGTACCCATATGGTTGGTACAAAGAGTAGGTGCGTTACTTACCCATAAGGTTAGTACCAAGAGTAAATGGGTTACTTATCCATATGTTTGGTACCAAGACTAATTTCGTTACTTACCCATATGGTTGGTGCCAAGAGTAATTGCGTTACTTATCCTTAAGTTTGTAGCAAGAGTAAGTGCGTTACTTACCTATATGGTTGGTACTAGGAGCAATTGCGTTACTTACCCATATGGTTGGCGCCAAGAGTAAGTGCGTTACTTACCAATATGATTTGTACCAAGAGTAAATGTGTTACCTACCCATATGGTTAGTACCAATAGTAAGTGTCAAAATCTAAAGGAAGGAATGACTGAACTAGAAAGCAGATGGGTACAAGTAGGAAACCTAAAAGTGTTGTACTCTATATGAACTACCCCACTACAGCCTAAACAGACTATAGCATAAAAGTTTGACACACCCCCATAGGCAAAGTGGGGGAGAACAAGAGGTCACAAGACCAGTCAAGAAAGGCAAAGCAAGCTCAGGGTGGATCACAAAGTCACCACACATTCTGAGCACAAGCAAACGGCCACAAGGCCAGTTCACATGCAGAGTTATATAAAGGAGAACAAGCAATACAGTGATCACAACCTAGCAAGTGTAAGCATGCAGGTATATGTATAGAGATCATAGTACAAGCAGAGTCAAGAAGTAAGCAAGTGAGGCACAGTAGGTACAAGGCCTAGAACAGAACAGAAACGCTATTGATCACAAGGCTGAAGTGCCTTGGTGAAAACATCAACAGTGTTGGCCCGAGAGGCCACGTAAGCAAGACGAAGCTGACCACGCTGCTGCAACTCTCGAGCAAGGAAGTAGCGCAGAGCAATGTGCTTCGTTATGTGCTCTAGTCTGTGCTCCTGACACAAGGCAAGCATTGCCTTGTTGTCGACGTACAGGACTGGAGGAGAACGAGGCGCCTCTCCCAAGTCGGTCAGCAGGTAGGTGAGCTAGCGTAGCTCCTGTGCAGCCATGGCCCCAGCGTAGATCTCAGCCTTACAACTGGAGCTGAGAACAGAAGAAGAGCGGGTAGACCGCCAAGAGACAGAACCGGAGCCTTAGACTGAAGGTGTAACCCTGTGACGACCGCTGCGTAGCCAAGTCGTCAACCCAGGAAGCGTCTGCGTGACCAGTGAGGACAAGTCGAGCCCGTCCTCCAAGCACGAGCCCCATACCCGATGTACTGCACAAGTAGCGCAACAGCCTCTTTGCAGCATCCCAGTGCACCTTTCGGTGCCTGCCGGGAGCCACGTAGCGAGCCAGAAGGCTGAGAGGGTATGCGAGGTCAGGTCGTGTGCAAGTCATCAGGTACATGAGGCAGCCCACATGCTCTGGATACAGGCCACTCGTCTCTACGGACTCGTCCGAAGGTGGAGCTGAGAGCGAGTGACCGATAGGCAGAGGAGCGGACTGTGGCGAGGAGTACATGAAGCCGAAGCGCTGAAGGACCTGCTGCACCATGTGTGACTGAGTCAAGGTAATGGTGCACTGTGCTCTGTCCCGGGTGATCCGCAAGCCAAGATAGCTTGTCAGTTCACCCTGGTCTGTGCACGTGTGTCTCTTCTGCAGCTCCGACTTCACGTGGGCGGTGCCTTAGTGTTAGCACTAGCGAAAGTCATCTACATACACAAGAACGTAGAACGGCGACACAGTGGCGTCGGTGCGTACAAACAGCGACGGGTCAGCAGTGGAAGGAGCAAAACCAAGAGTAGCAAGAGTCGTCCTCAGTGTGTCGTGCCACTCACGGGGTGCCTGGCGGAGACCGTAGACTGGCCGCCGGAGGCTCCACTAGGTACCAGGAGGAAACGACCCAGTGAAGCCAGGTGGACGGCGCAGCCAGATCTTCTCGTGCAGGCTGCCCTGTAGGAAGGCTGTGCTGAAGTCAAGCGAGTGTAGCTCGTAGTCACGCTGAGCGGCGACGTGCAGGAGCATCCGAAGAGTAGTCATCTTTGGGTTAGGGGAGAAGGTCTTGAAGAAGTCAACTCCTTGTCGCTGACTGAAGCCTCGTGCAACGTAACGCACCTTGAAGACAGGCGGAGAACCCGGCGGCCGCTTCACCCTGAAAATCCACATGCCACTGACGATGTTCGCCCCAGGCGGGGGAACCTCGTCGACGTAGGTGCCATCTCGCCATCCATGGCTTCCTGCCACTGAGAGGAGTAGGGACCCTCTATCGCCTCTGCGTAAGAGTGCGGGGTCGAGATGTCTGGTGCATCCGGGTCTCCCTCAGAGGCAAGCAGCATGGACACGAGATGAGGTACAGCAGCGGCAAAGCACTCAAACTCCTCCTGTGTGTCCTCAAGGACGTCCGTGCCAAGAGCACACTCACCCCCGATGGACGGAGGACAGACAGACGCAGACTCAGCAACAAGACTAGCGGCGTAGTCTAGACGACAGTGAGTAGCAAAGTCGACAAGCTCAGCAACTAAGGCAGACGCAGCAGTGGACTCAAAGGAAGGGTCAGTGACAACAGTAGCCAGGAGACGCGTGACAGTAGGACTAGCAGTACGAAGGGAGTCAGAATCCGGGTCAGTAAGTGCAGGAAGAGAGGACGCAGGAGGAGACGGCAGAAGGACACGCTGTGGAGCAGTGGAAGGACGCTGAGTCATAGAGTGAGTGCCGGGGACAGGAGGAGGACGCTGACGCGGAACACGACGACCTGTGCGAACAGCGCGAACAGGCGACTCAGGACGAGACTCAAGCGACGCAGGACGAGACTCAGGCGACGCAGGACGAGACGCAGGCTCACGTCGCTCCGTAAGGCCTCTAGTCGGTCCAGAGTAAGGAGAAGGACGAGGCAGTGGAGCGGCCGGCTGTAACTGCGACGGTGACTGGACAGGCGGTGAAGTCAGTAAAGGAGGAGGAGGACAAGGAGAAGGTGGGAGACCAAGAAGTTGCTGATGGAGCGGAACGTAGTACGGCCTCGGCCGCGCAGCGCCTCCAGAAACAGCAGAGATAACACCTGTACCCTCAGCTCCCGGGTCTCCAGCTACCACTCCCACAGCACCACAAGCTCGAGGACCTCTAACAGCTCCAGCTTCAGCAGCACCACTAGTAGGAACAGCTCCAGCACCTATAGCTCCAACTTTTGCAGCACCACCAGCCCCAGCAGCTCCAGTACCTCCAGTACGAGCACCTCCGGGACCAGCTGCTCCAGCACCTCCAGTAGCTCCAACACCAGCAGGACCTCCAACAGTGCCAGTACCTTCAGCACCAGCACCTCCAGGACTAGCGGCTCCAGCAGCTTCAGCACCAGCAGCACCTCTAGCAGCTCCAGAAGCACCTCCAGCAGCTGCAGCACCAGCAGCACCTCCAGCAGCTCCAGCTCCAGAAGCACCTCCAGCAGCAGGCCCAGTAGCTCCAGCAGCGCGGCGACAGCGCCGAGCGTACCACTCACGAAGCTGTTGCGGAGAGAGGGGCTCCCGCCGCGACGGGACACCCAGAGGACCTCCAGAATCAGCACGCTCAGGCTCAGCACCCCCAGGCTCAGCACCCCCAGACTCAGCACCCCCAGGCTCAGTACCCCCAGGCTCTGCACCCCCAGGCTCCACACGCTCAGGCTGAGCACCCCCAGGCTACGCACCCTCAGACTCAGCAATCCCAGTCTCAGCACCCCCAGGCCCCGCGCCTGCAAGCTCAGCACCCATAGCAGCACTAGAGTCGACAGCTACCTCGACAGGCTTGACGGGGTCTACCTGGGATACACCTGAGGGGGCAGGACCCTGAGGGGGGACGGGGTCTACCGGAGGAGCTCCTGGTGCTAGGAAGAGTGGCAGGGGGGGGGGAGAGGGGCAGTGCGGTAGGGAAAGAGACGGTAGTAAGACACCGACCCGTCAAACGTGACGTCCTGAGAGGACAAAACACGACGCGAGGTGGGGTGGAAAAACTGCCACCCAGGGGCGTCAGGGAATGGCATGGGAGGACAGCTTGTCCGCGGAAGCATCGCGGACAAAAGCTCGAGATCCCGAGACACGGAACACAGACGCATTGCCAACCATCCCCGTCCACCGCAGAGCAGGTGTGGTCTCCGGCAAGGAGACACGAGGCTGAAGGTTGATCTGATGCGCAGCGTACTGAACCGCGAACGGCCAGAGAAAATGGGGAGCAGCCGCATGGATCATGGACGTACGAGCGACATCCATGACCATACCAATGCGGCGCTCAGCAATCCCATTTTGCCGTGGAGAGGCCGGAAGCCTGAACGTCTGGCGGATGCTCCTGCACGACAGAAGGCCCTCAGAAGGTCGGAGGAAAACTCACCACCTCTGTCTGAGTGCAGACGCAGAACAGGAAGGTCCGAGCCGAAACTCTCACTGAGATGGCGACGGGCACCGCGGATCCAGTCGATCAACACCTCAGTGACCTCACCCTTGCGGCGCAAGGGGAAGACTGTGGTGTAACGCAAGTAGTCGTCAACGACCAGCAGGAAGTAACGCTCGTGACCATGTCCACGGACGCGGGCTGGGCCCAACACGTCCATGTGAAGAGTCTGCAGGGGAGCCTCTGTCGGAGGGAACTCGGAGGAGTGAGCAGCGGCGCGCTGCCGTCCCTCGACACAAGGAACACAGGTAGGGGCAGGCCCCGGAGGAAGGGGAGGGAGGGACCTGGGTAGACCCGAGACAAGGGCACGGGAGGCCATACCTCGAAGACAAGGCAGGGAGGGGTGACCAAAGCGGTGGTGCCAAAGGAGAGTCTCGTGTGATAGAGGACGACACGAGCAGGGGGCCGACGCTGGACTAGACCTGGACGAAGCAGAAAACACCTGACCAGACGCGGCTACCTGACCAGACGCATTAACCGGAGGAGACGCAGTAGTCAGTGTGTACAGACTCGAGCCAGGCCGACGGGTGAACGTGGCCAGGTGGCGGCCCGTCCGAGAGCAAGTGCAGTGGGTCACACGCTGACCTCCAGGGGTGAACTGGTCAACCCACGCGTCCTGGAGGTCAGCTCCACTCACCAAGTTCGTAGAGAACGAGGGGAGGTAGAGTCCCGACAGCAAGCCCGATGGGGCCGCAGGACACGGTAGAACCGTGGAAGAGTGCGCAAGGACTGGGCCCCCAGAGGGGTCAGACAGGGAGACTGCGACAGGCCGACTAAGCGGCGTGAGTGTGGTTCTGTCACGAAAGAAGGAGCGCGAAGCACCAGAGTCAAGTGTGAAAGTGTGCAAGGCCTCAGTACGTGCAGTACCAGAGAGAGCAGACTCACCAGCACCTGGAGCAGCAGACTCACTAGTACCTGGAGCAGCATACTCACTAGTACCTGGAGCAGCAGACTCACTAGCACCTAGCGCAGCAGCGTCAATGCCCGGGTCGGGCGGAACACATAGGTAACAGTCACCCTCAGCACTATCAGTCGCAGCATATATGGCAGCAAGGATAGCATCGAAATCAAGATCAAAGATAGCAACGTTCTGCTCAAGCAGATCACCCCAGCGTAGGAGCTCAACAGCGTCAGGAAACTTGGTGCGCCAGGCGTCAGTCAGGCGACCGAAGCAGCGCTGCGCAGTGTGTGGCAGCCCGCACGTCTCCCCACGGCGCCCGCCGGTGCGAAAAACGTAAGTGCAGGGACCAACACCCCCAGACCTCCCACGCCCAACTTACCACTCACGAAGCTGCTGGGCCGACGGGGTCTCACGGGAATGCGGCTGCTGCTGGCGCTGGCTACCACCAAAGCCTCCACGCTGTGCGGCTCCATAGCGACCAGCACCACCGCCGCCGCCACCTCCACCACCGCTGCCGCTGCCTCCACCACTGCTGCCGCTGCCTCCACCACCGTTGCCGCTGCCTCCACCACCCCCACCGCCGCCACCGAAGCCCCCACTCCCGCCACCACCCCCACCTCCACCGCCACCCCCTCCGCCTCCTCCACCGCCTCCACCGCCGCCCCCAGCGTCCCCTCCACCACCCTTGCCCCCCTTGCCCTTGCTGTTGCGGCGCCTCCCACTAGGAGCAGACGCAGCCCCGACCTCCTCAGTGCCAACGAGGTCGACAGCAGCAGCAGAAGCAACAGAGGGGAGAAGGGGGACAGGGGAACACCCCTAGAAGAAAGGGGCGCGAGGTTCGCCGCGAGAAGCACCTACAGCTAAGATACTCTTCTCAGCTGCAGTGAGGCGCTCCTCTAGCAGGTGGACAGTGAGCTTGGTGGGGCAAAGGGAGAGAAAGTGGTCCCTGACTGAAGCAAGGGAGTCAGGGAGGCGGGTGACTAGGTAGTAAAGGGTGATGTACATGGGGGGGGGGTTCTTGGCACAGAACTCAGTGGGAAGCGCAGCTCGGTAGCAGACTCACTAGTGCGGAGGTGAGTAATGAGGTCAGCGATTGTGGAAAAAGCGGCAAGGTCAGGGAACAGGTACGGCAGCATGAGGCGGCTGACGGCAGCAGTGGAAGGGGAGGAGTAGCGCGCTACTACAGCGTCGTACAATGACTGAGCAGTCTTGTACTGGCCAAAGTGCGCGCGATCAGCAGACGGCAGGTGACTACGAACAGCAAGGCGAGCAACAGCGTCACGAGTGGTCCACTGCGAGCGAACCGTACTGTCAGCAGTGGCAGCAGGTGCAGTAGAGACACCGGACGTGTGATCGAAAAGGGATACCCCGTCCCTAGAGTCACACTGAAGAAAGAGCTGCAGGTCGTCAACCCACGCGTCAAAGTCAACTGCACGCCCCTCAGCATCAAAGGTAAGAACAGTAGGGCTAGCCATAGCGGCAGTAGCAATAGGAGTAGCAGTAGCAGCAAGAGCAGTGCAGGCAGGGCAGTGCGGCTCAGCAGGGCGGCGCGGCTCGGTAGGGCGGCGCACCTCGATAGGGCGGCGTGGCTCTGCAGAGCGGAGCGGCTTGGTGGGCGGCGCGGCTCGGCTGGGCGGCGCGGCTTGGCCTGGCGGCGCGGCTCAGCTCCTGGCGGCGCGGGTGCTTACCAGGGGCGGTTGCAGGGCAGGGCCGCGACAGCAGGGGCCGCGACAGCAAAGCGGCCGCGACGGCAGGGACCGCGACTGCAGGGGCCGCGACTGCACGTGTCGCGGTAGCAGAGGCCTCGACGGCAGGGTCCGCGATAGCAAGGGCTGCGACGGCAGGGGCCGCGACGGCAGGGGCCGCGACGGCAGCAAGGGCCGCGACGGCAGCAGGGGTCGCGACGGCAGCAGGGGCCACGACGGCAGCAGGGGCCGCGACTGCAGCAGGGGCCACGACGGCAGCAGGGGCCGCGATGGCAGCAGGGGCCGCAACGGCAGTAGGGACCGCAAAGGCAATAGGGGCCGCGACGGCAGCAGTGGCCGCAACGGCAGCAGGGGCCGCGACGGAAGTAGGGGCCGCGACGAGAGCAGGGGCCTGAACGGCAGTAGGGGCCTCTACGGGAGGGTCCGTGACGGCAGGGGTCGCGACGGCAGGGTGAGGCAGGCGTGATGCGCGCTTCGGGCGGGGCAGAAAAAAAAAAAAATCGTGGTGGGCCCTGAAAAAAAAACGTGCTAAAAATACCATGCCAAAATGTAAAGGAAGGAATGACTGAACTAGAAAGCAGGTGGGTACAAGTAGGAAACCTAAAAGTGTTGTACCCTATATGAACTACCCCACTACAGCCTAAACAGACTACAGCATATAAGTTTGACAGTAAGTGCGTTACTTACCCATAAGGTTGCTACCAAGAGTGAATGCGTAACATACCTATATGGTTGGTGCCAAGAGAAACTGCCTTACTTATCCATATGTTTGGTACCAAGAGTAAATACGTTACTTACCCATATGGTTGGTACCGAGAGTAACTGCGTTACTTACCCATACGGTTAGTATCAAAAGTAAAGGCGTCACTTACCCATATGGTATATACTGAGAGTAATTGCTTTACTTACCCATATGGTTTGTACCAAGAGTAAATGCGTTACGTACCCATATGGTTAGTACTAAGAGTAAGTGTGTTAGTTACCCATATAGTTTGTACCAAGAGATAGTGAGTTACTTACCCATATGGCTGGTACCAAGAGTAAGTACGTTACTTACCCATATGGTTGGTACCAAGAGTAACTGCGTTACTTACTCATATGGTTGGTACCAAGAGTAACTGCTTCATGTACCCATATGGTTGGTATAAAGAGTAGGTGCGTTGCATACCCATAAGGTTGGTATCAAGAGTAAATTGTTAGTACTAATAGTAAGTATGTTACTTACCCATAAGGTTGGTACCAAGAGTAAATGCGTTACTTACCTATATAGTTGGTGACAAGAGTAACTGCCTTACTTACCCATATTTGAAGTACCAAGACTAAGTACGTTACTTACCCATATAGTTAGTACCAAGAGTAAAGGCGTTACTTACCCATATGGTATGTACTGAGAGTAATTTCAATAGTTACCCATATGGTTTGTACCAAGAGCAAATGCGTAACCTACCGATATGGTTAGTACTAATAGTAAGTGCGTTACTTACCCATATAGTTCGTACTATGAGTTAGTAAGTTATTTACCCATATGGTTGGTACTAAGAGTAAGTGCGTTACTTACCCATATGGTTGGTACAAAGAGTAATTGCGTTATTTACCCATATGGTTGGTGTCAAGAGTAACTGCATTACTTATCCCTCAGTTTGTAGCAAGAGAAAGTGTGTTACTTACCCATAAGGTTGGCGCCAAGAGTGAGTGCGTTACTTACCCATATGGTTTGTACCAAGAGTAAATGTGTTTCCTACCCATATGGTTAGTACTAATAGTAAGTGCGTTACTTACCCATAACGTTGGAACCAAGAGTGAATGCGTAACTTACCTATATGGTTGGTGCCAAGAGTAACTGCCTTACTTACCCATATGTTTGGTACCAAGAGTAAGTACGTTACTTACCCATATAGTTGGTACTGAGAGTGACTGCGTTACTTACCCATACGTTTGGTATCAAAAGTAAATGCGTTGCTTACCCAAATGGTATGTACCGAGAGTAATTGCGTTACTTACCCATATGGTTTGTACCAAGAGTAAATGCGTTACGTACCCATATGGTTAGTACTAATAGTAAGTTTGTTACTTACCCATATAGTTTGTACCATGAGTTAGTGACTTACTTACCCAAATGGCTGGTACCAAGAGTAATTGCGTTACTTACCCATATGGTTGGTACCTAGAGTAATTCCGCAACTTACCCATATCGATGGTACAAAGAGTAGGTGCGTTATTTAACCATAAGGTTGGTATCAATAATAAATGCGTAACTTATCCATATGGTTGGTACCAAGAGTAACTTCGTTACTTGCCCATATGGTTGGTACAAAGAGTAGGTGCGTTACTTACCCAATGGTTGGTACCAAGAGTAATTGCGTTACTTACCCATATGGTTGGTGCCAAGAGTAACTGCGTAACTTACTTATATTGTCGGTACAAAGAGTAAGTGCGTTCCTTACCCATAAGATTGGTACCAAGAGTAATTGCGTTACTTATCCATATAGCTGGTGCTAAGAGGAACCGCATTTTTTACCCATATGGTTGGAACCAAGAGTAAGTTCGTTACTTACCCATAAGGTTTGTACCAAGAGTAATTGAGTTACTTACCCAAATGGTTGGTGCCGAGAGTAACTGCGTTACATACCCATATGGTTTGTACCAAGAGTAACTGCGTTACTTACCCATATGGTTTGTACCAAGAGTAAGTGCTTCTGTTCAGCTTCAAACCCTTGACTGCTCCATCCTTCTCTAGCTGCTTCAACAAGGGCATTGCCACATGCCCCAAGCGTCGTTGGGCCGTTGCCTAATCCGTCTCCCCAGATCTGGCCAACACTTTCACACCAACCCCTCCAACCGCGTTGCACTCCCCCTGGGATGCAGACCCCTCTCCAGCCTGCCCCCCACCGTGCCACGCCAATGCCGGCAGCTGCCATTTGGATCTGTACACATCCTTGCTCTCGTGCAGATCCCAAAGCACCCGATTTCCCAGCTGCCCCTTGTACGTGCGTGCCCCATCCGTGCTAGTGCTCACCCCAGCCTTGGCAAGCTTACGGAGGGAGATGAGGTTGGCCTTGAGATCAGGAACGAGGAGAACGTCATGCAGCACCACCGGCTTGCCATCCGCTCCCTTGAATGCACCTCGTCCCACACCACCCACCTTCAGCGCGTGTCCAGAGGCGGAGCACACCTCGTTGATCGGTGCAGCTCGTTCGTCATCAAGCAGCTCCTTGTGCGGCGTCATCGTCCAAGCACCGCCCGTGTCCAACACCCAATAGTCCAGGGGATGCAGCTCTGCTCCAACCTTTGCAGAGGCGTCTCCTTGCTCCCCCTGCTCTCCAATATGGAAGAACTGGCCCGCGGTGCGCTCCTTCTTCTTCTTTGCAACGCCGTTGCTCTTCAGGTTATTGTCGGACGAATCGGCAACCATGTTCGCGCCGTTTTTCTGGTTCCTCCGCGCGCCGCCATCCTGGTGACGATTCTGGGGGGTCCATCCATCAGGTTTCTTATAGCATAAAAGCCAGGGGTGAACCTCCTTCTCACAATACCAGCAACTCCCTTTCAATTTGCCACCAGCACCGCGACCCCAACCGGTACCTCCTTGTTAGTCGTTGGAGTCGTCGTCCTTCTTTGCACCGCGTCCAGCACCACCGAAGCCACGTCCTCTGGCACGTTGGCTCCCTTGCATCCCGTAGCCGCTGCCGCCGTCGTCTCCACCCCTCAGTTGGCGGCGACGGAAGTCCTCCTCCAGAATCTTCGTCCGCACCCACTCGAGCGTCCACAAGCTCTGGTTCTGCGGCAGGCTCAATCCGCTCGTGAATTGAAGCCATGATTCCGGCAGCAGCGAGAGCATCTTCAAGCACTTGGTCTGCTCCGTGTAGGTGATTCCCGCGGTCGCCAACTTCGCGTAGAGGTCGCGCATTCTGTCCAAAACAGGTTGCACCGGCTCTCCCTTGCTCAAATGCAACACGGACAGCTCCCTCTCCAGCATCAACGTTGCGACAACGGAGGTCGGGGCGTGCAGCTCCTTCAACACGGTCCACGCCTTCGGACCGCATTCAACCTCCCGCAGCAGGTGCATGACGTGGTGACGCTGGTTCAGCTCCAAACTCTGCGACATCAAGTAGTAGCCAGCTGAGGCGCGCTCGTCCCAATCTTCCTGCAGCGCGGGGTCACTCGGTCTAGGCTCCTCCCCAATCATTAGTTTCAGCAAACCAATCCGACTGAAGTAAAGTTGCATTTTCCAGGCCCAATCATCATAGCCCTCAGCATTCAACTTCTCGACGGTGAAGATTTTCAGCACCTCCTTGATCAGCGAGCCCTGGTTTGTTCGTGCTCCCCTTGGCGCCGAAACACCAGAATCCTGGCTGCTGCTACGATCTTGGGCTGAAGACTCACCAGCTCCCGCCGAGGTACTTCCGGCCATAGCTACCTATAACGAGGATCACTTTAACGCAGCTCTGATACCAGCTTGTTGGTGTAAGGGCCTATTAACTCAGGCTATTAAAACCTCTCCTCGGGGTCACCTCCAAGGGTCCTTGGGTGATTAGTACAGGACCAGCCTCTATTCTCGGGTCCGAGTTTCTAGAGAGAGGGATCAAGGGGGACTTAGTCAAAACAGCAAGATTACTTTGAACGTCGCGCAGCGTGCCGTGCAGACCATTGATCAGATTAAGCTGAGAACTCGCTATATCGAAGCTCACTCTAAGAGCTTTCAAAAGAGCCAAGTTGCCTCGCAAAAAGTTCTGCCATAACAGAGTTATGGCTTGGACAGCGTTTCCCTAGCGTTGGAGTGCTAGCGTACTAGCGTTGACTCGGTAGCATTTTGCCATCGAACCGCTTAGGATACAAATTTCCAGCAAGAAATGGATTCACTTGATTCAATTTGACTATATTTAGGTACAAACAGAGAAGGAATATATAGTTCTAGCTAGCAAGGACCTTGGGAATCAACCTAGGAACAACCAGGGATGATCCCAAATAATTCCAAGCAACAGAACCAAACTGGCTGGACAAAACAGCAGGTGGTAGGTCGGTAAACAACCTCTGGTTCTGTTTTACCAACATGGGAAAACAACAACCAGGTTCAGGTCCTAAAAACAGAACCTGTTTTGTCTTTGCCCAACCAGCCAAATGCTGGTTCCGCTGGTTTCCCCTGGCCCTGTAGCATGCAGATACAGACATCCTGCCGTCTGTTGGGTGCAAATTCACATTGCACGACATCCTGCCAGTCTGTTTGTACGAGTATGCGTGTGCGAATGCATTTGGGTGTGAATGGAATATTCGTGTGTTTGTTTGCTTTCGCAATTTTTGCTTGATGCATTTTGAGGTACTCGCACAATAGTTGGTGCTGACAGTAACTGCGTTACTTACTTATATGTTTTCTACCATATGGTGGGTACCAAGAGTAAGTTCGTTACTTACCCATATGGTAGGTACCATTAGTAAGTGCGTTAGTTACCCATATAGTTGGTACAAAGAGTAAGTTCGTTACTAACCCATATGGTTGGTACCAAGGATAACTGCGTTAGTTACCAATATGGTTGGTATCAATATTAAATGCGTTACTTACCTATATGGTTGGTACCAAGAGTAAGTGCGTTACTTATCCATATGGTTGGTGGCAAGAGGAACTGCATTGCTTACCTATATGGTTGGAACCAAAGGTAAGTTCGTTACTTATCCATAAGATTGGTACCAAGAGTAATTGTGTTACTTACCCATATGGTTGGTGCCAAGAGGAACTGCATTACTTACCCATATGGTAGGTACTATTAGTAAGTGCGTTAGTTACCTATATAGTTGGTACCAAGAGAAAATGCGTTACTAACCCATATGGTTAGTACCAATAGTACGTGCGTTACTTACTCATATGGTTGGTACCAAGAGTAAGTGCGTTATTTACCCATATGGTTTATGCCAAAAGGAAGTGCATTAATAACCCATATGATTGGAACCAAGAGTAAGTTCGTAACTTACCCATAGGATGGTACCAAGAGTAATTGCGTTACTTACCCATATGGTTGAAGCCGAGAGTAACTACGTTACTTACCCATAAGGTTTGTACCAAGATTAAATGCGTTACTTACCCATATGGTAGGTACTATTAGTAAGTGCGTTAGTTACCCATATAGTTGGTACCAAGAGTAAGTGCGTTAGTAACCCATATGGTTGGTACCAAGTGTACGTGCGTTACTTACCCGTATGGTTGGTACCGAGGGTAACTGCGTTAGTTACCCATATGGTTGGTATCAAAAGTAAATGCGTTACTTACCCATATGGTTGGTACCAAGAGTAAGTGCGTTACTTACCCATAAGGTTGGTACCAAGAGTAATAGCTTTATTTACCCATATGGTTGGTGCCAAGAGTAATTGCGTTACTTACCCATAAGGTTGGTACCACGAGTAATTGCGTTACTTACCCATATGGTTGGTCGTCAGAGAAACTGCGTTACTTACCCTTATGGTTTGTACCAAGAGTAACTACGTTATTACCCATATGGTTTGTACGAAGAGTACGTGCGTTACTTACCCAAATCGTTGGTACCAAGGGTAACTGTGTCACTTACCCATATGGTTGGTATCAATAGTAAATGCGTTACTTACGCATATTCTTGGTACCAAGAGTAATTGCATTACTTACCGATATGGTTGGTACCAAGAGTAACTGTGTCACTTACCCATATGGTTGGTACAAAGAGCAAGAGTGTAATTACTCATAAGGTTGGTACCAAGAGTAATTGCTTTATTTACCCAAATTGTTTGTACTAAGAGTCAGTGCATTACTTACACATAAGGCTGGTACCAAGAGTAATTCCGTTACTTACACATATGGTTGGTGCCAAGAGTAACTGCATTACTTACCAATATGGTTTGTACCAAAACTAGTTGCGTTAATTACCCATATGGTTTGTACCAAGAGTTATTGCGTAACTTACCCAAATCAATGGTACAAAGAGTAAGTGCGTTACTTACCCATAAGGCTGGTATCAATAGTAAATGCGTTACTTACGCATATTCTTGGTACCAAGAGTAATCGCATTACTTACCGATATGGTTGGTACCAAGAGTAACTGCGTCACTTACCCATATGGTTGGTACAAAGAGCAATAGTGTAATTACTCATAAGGTTGATACCAAGAGTAATTGCTTTATTTACCCAAATGGTTTGTACTAAGAGTCAGTGCATTACTTACATATAAGGCTGGTACCAAGAGTAATTCCGTTACTTACACATATGGTTGGTGCCAAGAGTAACTGCATTACTTACCCATATGGTTTGTACCAAAACTAGCTGCGTTAGTTACCCATATGGTTTGTACCAAGAGTTATTGCGTAACTTACCCAAATCGATGGTACAAAGAGTAAGTGTGTTACTTACCCATAAGGCTGGTATCAATAGTAAATGCGTTACTTACCCATATGGTTGGTACCAAGAATAACTGCGTTATTTACCCATATGGTTGGTACCAAGAGTAACTGCGTTACCTTACCCATAAGGTAGGTACCAAGAGTATATGCGTTACTTATCCATATAGTTGGTACCAAGAGTAATTACGTTACTTACTCATATGGTTGGTGCCAAGAGTAACTGCGGTACTTATCCATAAGTTTGTAGGAAGAGTAAGTGCGTTTTTTACCCATAAGGTTGGTACCATGAGCAATTGCGTTACTTACCTATAAGGTTGGTGCCAAGAGTAACTGCGTAACTTATCCATATTGTTGGTACAAAGAGTAAGTCTGTTACTTACCCATAAGGTTGGTACCAAGAGTAATTGCATTACTTACCCATATGGTTGGTGCCAAGAGAAACTGCTTTACTTACCCATTTGGTTGGAACCAAGAGTAAGTTCGTTACTTACCCATAAGGTTGGTACCAAGAGTAATTGCGTTACTTACCCATATAGTTGGTGCCGAGAGTAATTGCGTTACTTACCCATATGGTTGGTACGAAGAGTAAGTGCGTTACTAACCCATATGGTTGGTTCCGAGGGTATTTGCGTTAGTTACCCATATGGTTGGTATCCATAGTAAATGCCTTACTTACCCATATGGTTCGGTACCAAGAGTAACTGCGTTATTTACCCATATGGTTGGCTCCTAGAGTAATCTGCGTTACTTACCCATATGGTTGGTGCCAAGAGTAACTTCGTAACTTACCCATATTGTTGGTACAAAGAGTAAGTCCGTTACTTACCCATAAGGTTTGTACCAAGAGTATATGCGTTACTTACCCATATGGTTGGTGCCAAGAGAAACTGCTTTACTTACCCATATGGTTGGAACCAAGAGTAGGTTCGTTACTTACCCATAAGGTTGGTACCAAGAGTAATTGCATTTCTTACCCATATGGTTGGTGCCGAGAGTAACTGCATTACTTACCGATATGGTTGGTACCAAGAGTAAGTGCGTTACTAACCCATATGGTTGGTACCAAGAATAACTGCGTTACTTACTCATATGGTTGGTACCAAGAGTAACTGCTTCATGTACCCATATGGTTGGTATAAAGAGTAGGTGCGTTACTTACCCATATGGTTGGTATGAATAGTAAATGCGTTACTTACCCATATGGTTGGTACCAAGAGCAAGTGCGTTACTTACCCTATATGGTTGGTGCCAAGAGGAACTGCATTACTTACCCATATGGGTTGAACCAAGAATAAGTTTGTTACGTACCCATAAGCTTGGTACGAAGAGCAATTGCTTTACTTATCCATATGGTTGGAACCGAGAGTAACTGGGTTACTTACCCATATGGTTTGTACCAAGAGTAACTGCGTTACTTCCCATATGGTAGGTACTATTAGTAAGTGCGTTAGTTGCCCATATAGTTGGTACCAAGAGTAAGTGCGTTACTAACCCATATGGTTGGTACTTAGAGTACCTGTGTTACTTACCCATATGGTTGGGACCGACGGTAACTGCGTTAGTTATCCATATGGTTGGTATTTATAGTAAATGCGTGACTTTCCCATGTGGTTGGTGCCAAGAGGAACTGCATTTCTTACCCATATGGTTGGAACCAAGAGTAAGTTCGTTACTTACCCATAAGGTTGGTACCAAGAGTAATTGCGTTACTTACCCATATGGTTGGTGCCGCAAAGGAATTGCGTTACTTACCCATATGATTTTTACCAGGAGTAGGTGCGTTACTTATGTTAAAATAGGCTAGTTAGTCATAGGAACCATGGTGAGGGAGATAAGCTAAGCATTGAATGTCGAGAGAGAAAGTCGAGGAGGAGAAAGAGGAATTATTTCACTATGGAAAGTTGGGATACAAATAGCAAACCCTAAATCGGGTTGTACTCACTACAGAGTACCCCACTGCAGGCTAGACTGCAAGTACATTATGACACACCCCCATAGTCAAAGTGGGGTATAATCAGCAGAGCAAGCAGTCATAGAGCAGGTTCACTAGTACAAGCAAAGATAGAGGCATTCACAAAGGGAAAGTGAGGAGGAGGAGGCTAAACTGTGAGAGGAGAGGAGATAGGAGACGACGGCTGATGTTGCAGACACACGGGCAACAGGAGCGGCGCGCACGGTGGCTACCGGAGCAAGGGCCCCGGACTACAGGAGTAACTGGCTCTGCGGCTAACTCTGAGCGGCAGGAGCAACGGACTCACGGGCGACAGGCGCAGCAGGCTCTCTGAGCTACCAGCAGCAGAGCCCCTGGACTACAGGTGCTGCGGACGACAAGACGGCAGCCTCCGCTCAACCTCCCCCAACTGTCCCACCCCCCTTTCACACACCCCTTGCTGCACCCCTAGCTCCACTCCCACGTCACCCCCCTAACACCACTCCCTCGGCTCCCACACACCCACCCCCCTGAGCGGCAGCTGCAGCAGTGGGAGACGAAGGAGGAGGAGGAGTAGGGGACGGTACACAGACCCGCCACCTCCATACCCGCCACCCCGCAGTTGCACCCACACCCGCCACCCCCATACCCTCCCCCCACTGCTGCACCCGCAGCAGGGGGGATGGAGGAGAAAGGGGGGGGGGGGGGGGCGGGGGGGGGGGGGGGGGCGGGGGGGGGGGGCTGGTGCTGCAGGTCCCCTCCCCCCACTGCTGCACCCGCAGCAGGGGGAGTGAGGAGAAGGGGGGGGGGGGGGGGGGGGCGGGGGGGGGCTGGTGCTGCAGGTCCCCTCCCCCCACTGCCGCATCCGCAGCAGGGGGACGGGGGGGGGTCGGTGCTGCAGATCCCTTCCTCCGAGAAGGGTGGTGGGGGGGGGGGGGGTGGGGGTCGGTGCTGAAGATCCCCTCCCCCCCTCTGCTGCATCCACAGCTGGGGTATGGAGGAGAAGTGGGGGGGGAGGGGGGCGGGGGGGGCTGGTGCTGCAGATCCCCTCTGCCACCTCCTTAACCTCCAAGCTCCCCCCCCTTCCCAACACAAGGTGCGGCAGGGATAGAGGGAGGAGGAGGCGTGGCGGCAGCTGCTGTTGCTGAGGCACATCCGCCACCCCCTCACACCCTCTCCCCCCCGTCCCCACGGAAGGGGGGGAAGGGGGGGAGGAGGGCGGGGGCGGAGCTGTGCGTGCGACTGCAGGGCACGCGGGTAGGAGGAACCCCCTCTTGCCACCCCCTTACCCTTCATGATGCGACAGGGCACCGGGGCCGCGGCTAGGAGCGACGGGTCGCGAGGGGCCGAGGCTAGAGGCGACGGGGCCGCGTTTAGGGGCTGCAGGTCGCGAGGGGCCATAGCTAGGGGCGACGAGGCCAGTGGGGCCGAGGGGCGCGGCTAGGTACGGGGCCTCGCGCTGGGCTAGGGACGGGGCCGGGAGCTGGGCAGGTACGGGGCCGTGCGTTGGGCGTGGAACTGGGCCGGGCGCTAGGCTAGGTACAGGGCCGGGCGCGGGCTAGGTACTGGGCCGGGCGTGGGCTAGGTACGGGGCCAGGCGCGGGCTAGGTACGGGGCCGGGCGCGGGCTAGGGACGAGGCCGGGCGCTGGGCAGGTACGGGGCCGGGCGCTGGGTACGTAACGGGGCCGGGCGCGAGGCTAGGTACTGGGCCGGGCAAGGGCTAGGTACGGGGCCAGGCGCGAGCTGGGTACGTGGCCAGGCGCGGGCGAGGTACAGGGCCAGGCATAGGCTTGGTACGGGCCGGGCGCTGGCTTGGTACGGGCCTGGGCGCGGGCTGGTTACGGGGCCGGGCGCGGGCAAGAGACGGGGCCGGGCGCGGGGCGAAGGACGGGGCCAGGCACGGGCTTAGTACGAGCTGGGCACGGGCTAGGTACGGGCCGGGCGCGGGCTAGGTACGGGGCCAGGCACGGGCGAGAGACGGAGCCGGGCGCGGGCTAGGTACAGGCCGGGCGCGGGGCGACGGGGTTGACGGGACCAACGGGGCCGAAGGGCGCGGCTAGGGGCGGCGGGGCCAACGGGGCCGAGTGGCACAGCTAGGGGCGACGGGGCCAAGGGGCCGAGCCTAGGGGCTAGGGGCGACGCCAAGGGGCGACGGGCCGGGGCCTAGGCTAGCAGGGCATTAGGTGGTGGGCCCATTAATGTGAGGTCCTAGGAACGACCTACTCTGATAGCATGTTAAAATAGGCTAGTTACCATGGCGAGGGAGATAAGCTAAGCATTGAATAACGAGAGAAAAGTCGAGGAGGAGAAAGAGGAATGATTTCACTATGGAAACTGGGATACAAATAGCAAACCCTAAATTGGGTTGTACTCACTATAGAGTACCCCACTGCAAGCTAGACAGCAAATACATTCTGACAACTTACCCATATGGTAAGTACTATTAGTAAGTGCGTTAGTTACCCATATAGTTGGTACCAAGAGTAAGTGCGTTACTAACCTATATGGTTAGTACCAAGAGTACGTGCGTTACTTACCTATATGGTTGGTTCCGAGGGTAACTGCGTTAGTTACCCATTTGGTTGGTATCAATAGTAAATGCGTTACTTACCTATATGGTTGGTACCAAGAGTAAGTGCGTTACTTACCCATATGGTTGGTATCAATAGTAAATGCGTTACTTACCCATATGGTTGGTGCCAAGAGTAAGTGCGTTACTTACCCATATGGTTGGTATCAATAATAAATGCATTACTTACCCATATGGTTGGTGCCAAGAGTAACTGCGTTGCTTATCCATAAGTTTGTAGCAAGAGTAAGTGCGTTACTTACCCATAAGGTTGGTACCAGGAGCAATTGCGTTACTTACCCATATGGTTGGCGCCAGGAGTAACTGCCTTACTTACCCATATGGTTGGTGCCAAGAGTAACTGCGTAACTTACCCATATTGTTGGTACAAAGAGTAAGTGCGTTATTTACTTATAAGGTTGGTATCAATAGTAACTGCGATACTTACCCATATGGTTGGTACCAAGAGTAACTGCGTAAGTTACCCATATGGTTAGTACAAAGGGTAATTGCGTTACTTACCCACATGGTTGGTACCAAGAATAATTGCGTTACTTACCCATATGGTTGGTGCCAAGAGGAACTGCATTACTTACCCATATGGTTGGAACCAAGAGTAAGTTCGTTACTTACCCATAAGTTTGGTACCAAGAGTAATTGCGTTACTTACCCATATGGTTGGTGCCGAGAGTAACTGCGTTACTTACCCATATGGTTGGTACCAACAGTAAGAGCGTTACTAACCCATATGGTTGGTACTGAGGGTAACTAAGTTAGTTACCCATATGGTTGGTATCAATAGTAAATGCGTTACTTACCCATATGGTTGGTACCAAGAGTAAGTGCGTTACTTACCCATATGGTTGGTATCAATAGTAAATGCGTTACTTACCCATATGGTAGGTACTATTAGAAAGTGCATTAGCTACTCATATAGTTGGTACCAAGAGTAAGTGCTTTACTAACCCATATGGTTGGTACCAAGAGTACGTGCGTTACTTACCCATATGGTTGGTACCGAGGGTAACAGCGTTAGTTATCCATATGGTTGGTATCAATAGTAAATGCGTTACTTACCCATACGGTTGGTGCCAAGAGGAACTGCATTACTTACCCATATGGTTGGAACCAAGAGTAAATTTGTTACTTACCCATAAGGTTGGTACCAAGAATAATTGCGTTACTTACCCATATGGTTGGTGCTGAGAGTAACTGCGTTACTTACCCATATGGTTTGTACCAAGATAAAGTGCGTTACTTACCCATATGGTAGGTAATATTAGTATGGTTGGTACCAAGAGTACGTACGTTACTTACCCATATGGTTGGTATCGAGGGTAACTGCGTTAGTTACCCATATGGTTGGTATCAATAGTAAATGCGTTACTTAACCATATGGTTGGTACCGAGGGTAACTGCGTTAGTTACCCATATGGTTGGTATCAATAGTAAATGCGTTACTTAACCATATGGTTGGTACCAAGAGTAACTGTGTTACTTACCCATATGGTTGGTATTAATAGTAAATGCGTTACTTGCCCATATGGTTGGTACCAAGAGTAAGAGCGTTAATTACCCATAAAGAGATGTCAGATGAACCGCTGCATACAAGAGGCTGCCCACCAAGGACTGGAATTGCTGCTGCTCCTCGGCTTCAACCCTTTCATCCTCTACAGCCTTCACAAGCTTGAATTCTGCTGGCAGGGGAGTTGCAACCTTGCGCTCATTCTCAATCCCATACTTCTCCCCCAGCTCCTTGATGAACTTCTCCTGGTGCAGCTTCAACCACCTGTGATCCAGATCCCTCTCCACGTGCATCCCGAGGTAGTAATTTACCTCCCCAAGGGTCTTGCACTTGAAGTTCTTCATCAGCTACTGCTGCACTTTCTGGATCTCCTTCATGCTGCTGCTGAAGAGAAGAATGTCGTCCACGTAGACCAGAAACAGCACCAGCTTCTCCCCCTCCCCCTTGAGAAAGATGCTCTCATCACAGCTGCTGGTCCTGAATCCCATCTCCTCTAAAACAGCTGCCAACTTCTGGTACCAGCAGCGTGGCGCCTGCTTCAAGCCAACTTCTGGTACCAGCAGCGTGACTTTTTCAGCTTGCACACCCTTCCCGTACCATCCTCATACCCAGTCGGCTGCGTCATGTACACATCCTCCTCTAAAATCCCATTGAGGAATGGCATTGATATATCCATCTGAATGATGAATTTCCCACGAACGGTTTCATCTGCCAACAAGATACGGAGGGTAGGGGGTTTGGCAGTGGAAGCAAAGATCTCATTGAAGTCCTGCTTCTCCTTCTGCATAAACCCCTTAGCCACCAGCCTACTCTTGTAGATGGTGACCTGTCCCTTGTCATCGGTCTTGATCCTTAGCACCCACTTGCACTGTACGGCATTCTTCCCCTCAGGCAGCACCACCAGACCCCATGTCCCATTCTCTAGCAAGCTTTGGTACTCAGCATCCCTAGAAACCAGCCACTTCTCCCTATCTGGTCCAGCTAATGCCTCCTCCATGCTTGCTGGTTCCTCTGGTGCAGGGGCAAGAAAACAGTAGGCAGGTAAATCCTCCTCATCCGGGTCATAGCCATGCGGTAGAATCAGCAATGCCTCCTCATTCCCAAGCTGCTGCTTTGCTACATCAGCTCCTGCAGTCAGCTTCATAGTGGCCATACGGGTACGTCCTGGCCTGGAGACGGGTGTCTCCCACCCCTTCATAACAACATTCTTTGGCTTCCTCCTTTGTGGTAGCGTAGGAGCCTTAGGTCACGCTCAGGTCCAGCAGCTCCACTAGTGCTACCAGAAGCCTCTACACCACCTCCTCCATCAGCAGGTGCCTCCTGTACCTTCTCTCCATCACCACCCTCTGCAGCTGCGTCCTCTCCCTCCTCCCACACACTAGGAGTCAGGTCCAGCTGCATGGTGATCTGCTCCATCTCCTGTGATACCTTGGCCTCCGGCTGTTTCTTCCAGCCCCCATACATCAGGCCCTCAACAAACTTCACATCCCTGATGTCAAACAACAACCCCTTGGATGGTTCCCACAGCAGCCATCCCTTGCTCTCAGCAGCCATTCCCAAATGCACACACCTGATTGCACTTGCCCCCAACTTACTTCGATACTTCTTGGGGACATGGGCGACTGCCATGCAACCGAACACCCTCAGCATGTCCACTGGCGGCTTCCTCCCAAGCCACCTCTCCAATGGCACCTACGAGTCATCACCAACCTGAGTGAGCACCCTGTTCCTAGCCACGGTAGCGTACCGGAAAGCATGGGGCCACATCGAATTGCCCACCCCTGATTCTATGAGCAGCGCCCTAGCTGTCTCCAGAATGGTCCGATTCGCTCGTTCTGCTACACCTTTGGACTGCGGGGTGTAAGCCATGGTCAGCTCCCTCTAAATGCCCTGCTTCTTGAGCCAGGCCGTCATCTCAGCTCCAAGGAACTCACCACCTCTGTCTGTCCTAATCCGCTTCACCACACACTCCGCTTGCTTCTCCACAAATGGCAGCCAATCTTCCTGTATCGTAGAGGCGGCGTGGTCCTTCAACGTCGCGACAACAGAGGTCGGGGCGTGCAGATCCTTCAACACGGTCCACGCCTTCGGACCGCAAACAACCTCCGGCAGCAAGTGCATGACGTGGTGACGCTGGTTCAGCTCCAAACTCTGCGACATTATGTAGTAGCCAGTCGAGGCGCGCTCGTCCCAATCTTCCTGCAGCGCGGGGTCACTCGGTCTAGGCTCTTGTTAGATAATAGCGAGAATGACGAAAGAATGATGATTAGGAAAGAAGGGGGGGGTACAAGTAGAATGTCAAGAAGAATTGTGTACCCCCTAAAGCTAGCCCCCATACAGCCTAGATGCAAATAAGCGTAGATACAGCTAAGCATATATGTTTGACACACCCCCATAGGCGAAGTGGGGGGTAGCAAGAGCAAGCAATGATCACAAGACCAGTCAAGAGAAGAAGCAAAGCAAAGCAAGCTCAGGGTGGATCACAAAGTCACCACACAGTCCGAGCACAAGCAAAGGGCCACAAGACCAGTTCACATGCAGATTTATATAAAGAGAACAAACAATACAGTGATCATACCCTAGCAAGTACAAGCATGTAGGTATATAGATAGATCACAGTATAGGCAGAATCAGGTAGTAAGTAAGTAAGGCAAAGTAGGCACAAGGCCTAACACAGTAACAAAGCGCTGATGATCACCAGGCGGAAGTGCCTTGGAGAAGACATCAGCAGTTTTGGCCCGAGTGGCCACGCACGGGAGACGAAGCTGACCACGCTGCTGCAACTCTCGAGCAAGGAAGTATCGCAGAGCGATGTGCTTCGTTCTGTGCTCCAGTCTATGCTCCTGACACAAGGCTATAATGGCCTTGCTGTCTATGTACAGGACTGGAGGCGAACGAGGCTGCTCTCCCAAGTCGGTCAGCAAGTAGGTGAGCCAGTGTAGCTCCTGAGCAGCCATGGCGCTGGCATAGATCTCACCCTCACAGCTGGAGCTGAGAACTGAAGACGAGCAGGTAGGCCGCCAAGAAACCGAGCCGGACCCAAGGCTGAAGGTGTAACCCTGCGACGCATATCTCTTCGTGCAGGCTGCCCTGCAGGAAGGCTGTACTGAAGTCTAGGGAGTGTAACTCGTAGTCACGCTGAGCAGCTACGTGCAGCAACACCCGAAGAGTAGTCATCTTTGGGGTGGGGGAGAAGTTCTGGAAGTAGTCAACTCCCTGTCGCTGACTGAAACCTTGAGCAACGTAACGCGCCTTGAAGGCAGGCGGAGAACCCGGCGGCCGCTTCACCCTGAAGATCTCATTCCATCGACTATGTTCACCCCAGGTGGGGGAAGCTTGTCGACATAAGTCCCTGTGGACTTCCAGGATGTTATCTCGGCATCCATAGCTGCCTGCCACCGAGAGGAGTAAGGACTTGTAATCGCCTCTGCGTAAGAGCGCGGGGTCGGGATGTCTGGAGCATCCGGGTCTCCCTCAGGGGCAAGCACAAAGGAAGTGAAACGAGATACAGCAGCTGCAAGACACTGAAAGTCCTCCTGCCTGTCCTCAAGGATGTCCGTGCCAAAAGCACACTCACCCCCGACGGACGGAGGACTGGCAGACACATACTCAGCACCTAGAGCAAAGGCGTAGTCGAGACGGCAGGCAGCAGCAAAGTCAAGCAGCTCAGCAACAAGAGCAGAAGCAGCAGCAGACTCCAAGGACGGGTCAGTGATAGCAGTGGCAAGGAGATGAGCGACAGTGGGACTGGCAGCACGCGCTCGGTCAGGCTCAGGGTCAGGGACCTCAGGAAGAGAGGACTCAGGAGGAGTAGGCAGAGGAACACGCAGTGGAACAGAGGAAGGACGGAGTGCCATGGTGTGCGTGCCTGGGACAGGAGGAGGATGCGAAAGAGGAGCGGAATAAGCAGTGCGAACAAGCGATGCAGGACGAGACGCAGGCTCACAACGCTCTGTAAGACCTCCAGACTGCTCAGTGTAAGGAGAGGGAACAGGCAGTGGGGAGGCTGGCTGTAACGGCGGCTGCGAGTGGTCAGGCCGTGGACACAGGAAGGGAGGAGGAAGACCAGTAGTAGACGGGACACCAAGAACCTGCTGAAGCAGGGGAACGAAGTACGGGCGCGGCGGCACAGTGCCTCCATCACCTCCAGCTCCAGTGTCAATAGCTCCAGATCCTGCAGCTCTAGCACCTCCTGCGCCAGGGCCTCCAACTCCAGCTACACCAGCTCTAGCGCCTCCGGCGCCAGCTGCTCCGGGCTCCGTAGGGTCTCTAGCTCCAGTTGTAACAACAGCACCTCCAGCTCCATTGTCTCTAGGCTCGCCAGCTCCGGGAGCTCCACTCCAACGGTGTGCGCGCTGAACAAGCCACTCACGCAGCTGCTGCGAGGACAGTCGCGGTGAAGCACCAGCAGGACCTCCAGACGAAGCAGCACCCTGAGGCTCAGCACCCCCAGACTCCGCACCCTCCGACTCAGCACCCCCAGGCTCCGCACCCTCCGACTCAGCACCCCCAGGCTCAACACCCTCAGGCTCAGCACCCCCAGACCCAGCACCCTCAGACCCCGCACCCCCCGGCTCCGCACCCCCAGACGCAGCACCCCCAGACGCAGCACCTGGAGCAGCACCTGAGACGACAGCTACCTGAACAGGCGCAGTACCAGGGAGAGGGTCTACCTGAGACACTCCCGAGGGAGCAGGACCCTGGGGTGGGAGGGGGTCTACCGGAGGTGGACCGGGAGCAAAGAAGAGGGGCGGGGGCGCGGAAGGGGCAGAGCGGTAGGGGAAGAGACGGTAGAAGGGAACCGAATCGTCGAACGTGTCGTCATGAGAAGGGAGGATACGGCGCGAGGTGGGGTGGTAAAACAGCCAGCCAGACGCATTAGGGATAAAGCCAAGGAAGACGCAGGGAATGGGGCCGGCGGAGAGCTTGTCCGTGGACGTATCGCGAACAAAGGCACGAGAACCCCAGACCCGGAACACCGACGCATCGCCAACCTTCCCTGTCCAACGCACTGTGGGCAAGGTCTCCGGTAAGGAGACACGGGGCCAGAGGTTGAGCTGATGCGCAGCGTACCGGACCGCAAACGGCCACAGAAAATGGGGAGCGGCCGCATGGATCATGGAGGTACGAGCGACCTCCATGACTAAGCCAATGCGGCGCTCAGCAATCCCATTTTGCTAAGGGGAGTCCGGAAGCGTGAACGACTGGAGAATGCCCTCCCCACGACAAAAGTCCCACAAGAGGTCGGAGAAGAACTCACCACATCTGTCAAAGTGCAGACGCAGGACAGGGAGGTCCTGACCGAACCGCTCTCGTAGCTGGAGACGGACTGTGCGGATCCAAGGGATCAAGACATCAGAGAACTCACCCTTCCTACACAAGGGGAAGACCTTGGTGTACCGCGTATAGTCGTCAACCACCAGCAGAAAGTAGCGCTCGCGGCCCTGTCTTCTGACGCGGGCGGGGCCCCACACGTCCATGTGGAGGGTCTGCAGGGGAGCAGTCGTCGAGGGAAATGAGGAGAAGTGAGGAGCGGCACGCTGCCGCCCCTCGACGCAAGGAAGACAGGGCGGGGCAGGCGAGGGCGGCAGGGGAGGCAGAGACCTGGGGAGACCAGAGACAAGGAGACGGGAGTGCATGCCACGAAGGCGTGGCAGGGAGGGGTGACCCAGGCGGTGGTGCCAAAGAAGATTCTGGTGCGACAGAAGTCGACACGAGCAAGAGGCGGCTACCTGACCTGACGCGGACACCTGAGCAGACGCAGCGAGCTGAGGAGGCTCAGTGGCCAGTGTGTACAGACTCGACCCTGGGCGACGAGTGAACGTAGCCAGGTGACGCCCCGTCCGTGTGCACGTGCAGATCGACACACGCTGACCCCCAGGAGTGATGGCAGTGACCATCGCATCCTGAAGGGCAGCGGTACTCACCAAGTTCGTAGAGAACGAGAGGAGGTGAAGACCTGACAGTGAGCCGGATGGAACCGCCGGACACGGGAGGACAGTGGAGGAACTGGCAACAACCGGGCTCCCAGAGGGGTCAGCCAGTCTGACCGGAACAGGTGCAGGAAGAGGAGTGAGAGTGGTGCTGTCACGAAAGAAACAGCGCGAGGCGCCGGAGTCCAACGTGAAGGTGTGCAGGGCCTCAGCAGGCGCAGTACCAGGGGGAGTATCAGACGCACTAGCACCTAGAGCAGCTGCGGCTATACCTGGGTCAGGCGGCACACACCAGTAACAGTCACCGTCAGCACTAAAAGACAAAGCATACATGGCAAAGATAATAACATCAAAGTCTAGGTCAAAGATAGCAACTCCCGACCTAAGCAACTCCGCCCAGCGAGGGCGCTCGACGTCATCACCAAACTCAGTACGCCAGGCGTCGTCAAGGTGGGCAAAGCAGCGGCGCTCAGTGTGAAACCTCCCGCATGTCCGGCCCGCATGGGCACCCGTGCGAATGACATACGGGCAGGTCTCACTACCCTCACCCGCCGCACGCTGAACCAACCGCTCACGGAGCTGCTGGGGCGTCTGGGTCTCGCTCCGACGCTGCTGCTGCTGGCCCCGACCACCACCAGGGCCTCCACGCTGAGGTCCAGACCGACCACCACTGGTCCCACCACCTCCACTACCGCCACTCCCTCCGTTGCCTCCACCGCTGCCACCAGAGCCTCCACCGCCACCACTGGTCCCACCGCCGCCACCACCTCCACCGCCTCCGCCTCCTATACCGCTGCCCCAACTACCACTCCCAATGCCACCTCCACCACCACCGCAACCTTCTCCACTACCCCGGCCACCCTTGCCCTTGCTGTTGCGGTGCTTTGTACTAGTCGAAGCAGCACCGACGTCCTCAGGAACAGAGACGTCGGCAGCAGCAGCAGAGGCAAAGGAGGAGGAAAGGGGGGAGGGGGAGCACCCCTCAAAGAAGGGTGAGCGCGGAGTGCCACGAGCAGCACCTACAGCAACTGCACTAGTCTCAGCTGCGAGGAGATGCTGCTCGAGGAGGTCAACAGTGAGGGAGGTGGGGTCGAGGGTGAGGAAGTGGTCCCTGACAGAGCGAAGGGAGTCAGGGAGGCGAGTGACAATGAAGTAGAGGGTGATGAACATGGGGGGCTGGTTCGTGGGACGGAACTCAGCAGGGACGGCAGCGCGGTAGCGAGCGCCGCTAGTGCGCAGGTGGGTAACCAGGTCAGCTACTGTGGCAAAAGCGGACAACTCAGGGAACAGGTAGGGCAGTAGCAGCCTGCCAATAGCAGCAGTGGCAAGGGAGGAGTAGCGAGCAACGACAGCGTCATACAAGGCCTGTGCTGTCCTGTGCTCGCCAAAGTGAGCACATTCAGTTGCGGGCAGGTGGTTGCGAATGGCCAAGCGGGCAGTAGCGTCACGAGACAGCCACTGGGAACGAGTCGAAACGTCAGCTGTGGCGGGAGGAGCTCGAGCGGCACCAGACACGTGGTCAAACAGTGAGACACTGTCCTTACTATCGCTCAGTAGGTACAGTTGCAGATCGTCGTGCCACGTGTCAAATGCTACAGGTCTGCCCTCCAAGTCGAACCGGAGAACTCTAAGCGACGCCATAGTGGCACAGGACTCAGGAGCAGCAGTAGGAGTGGCTAAGGGAAGGAGCCGAGGGGCCTAGGGGCCGAGGGGCCAAACAAGAGGGCCGAGGGGCCGAGGAGCCTAGGGGGGGGGGGCGAGAGGCCTAGGGGGCCGAGGGGCCAAACAAGAGGGCCGAGTGGTGGGGCCGAGGGGCCAAACAAGGGGCCGGGGGGGCCTAGGGGGCCGAGGGGCCAAACACACGGGGCCGAGAGGCGTGGCGGAGGGCCCAAACAAGGGGCTGGGCGCAGGGCTCTGAGTTGGGGCCGAGGGGCCTAGGGGCCGAGGGGCCAAACAAGGGGCCGGGGGGCCTAGGGGGGCCGAGGAGCCTAGGGGGCCGAGGGGCCAAACAAGGGGCCGGGGGGGGGGGGGGGGCGGGGGGGCCTAGGGGGCCGAGGGGCCAAACACACGGGGCCGAGGGGCGGGGTCGAGGGGCCAAACAAGGAGCCGGGCGCAGGGCACTGAGTTCGGGCCGAGGGGCCTAGGGGCCGCGGGGCCAAACAAGGGGCCGGGGGGCCTAGGGGGGGCCGAGGGGCCAATCACACTGGGCCGAGGGGCGGGGCCGATGGGCCAAACAAGGGGCCGGGCGCAGGGCTCTGAGTTGGGGCCGAGGGGCCTAGGGGCCGCGGGGCCAAACATGGGGCCGGGGGGGCCTAGGGGGGGAGGGCCGAGGGGCCAAACACGGGGCCGGGCGTAGGGCTCTGAGTTGGGGCCGAGGGGCCTAGGGGCCGCGGGGCCAATCAAGGGGCCGGGGGGCCTTGGGGGGGCCGAGGGGCCAAACACACGGGGCCGAGGGGCGGGGCCGAGGGGCCAAACAAGGGGCCGGGCGCAGGGCTAGGGGCCGGGCGCGGGCTAGGTACGGGACCGGGCGCTGGGCAGGTACGGGGCCGGGCTCTGGGCTCTGTAGTGGGGCCGAGGGGCCAAACAAGGGGCCGGGGGGCCTAGGGGGGGGCCAAGGAGCCAAACACACGAGGCCGGGCGCAGGGCTAGGTACAGGGCCGTGTGCGGGTTAGGAACGGGGCCGGGCGCTGGGCAGGTACGGGGCCGGGCGCTGGGCCTGAATGGGGCCGAGGGGCCTAGGGGGGGCCGAGGGGCCAAACACACGGGGCTGAGGGGCCGAACAAGGGGCCGGGCGTGGGTGTTGACTGGCCGAGGCTAGGTACAGGGCCGGGCGCTGGGCGAGGGACTGGGCCGGGCGCGGGTGTCGACTGGCGCGGGCTAGGGAAGAGGGGCCGGGCGCGGGCGAGGTACAGGGCCGGGCGCTGGGCTAGGAACGGGGCCTAGCGCGGGCTAGGTACGGGGCCGGGCGCGGGTGTCGACGGGGTGCTGGCTAGGTACGGGGCCGGGCACGGGTGTCGACAGGGCGTGGGCTAGGTAACGGGCCGGGTCGCGGGCTAGGTACAGGCTGGTCGCGAGCGTCGACGGGGCGCGGACTAGGTACGGGGCCGGGCGCGGATGTCGACGGGGCAATCGCGAGCTAGGTACGGGGCCGGGTCGCGGGCTAGGTACGGGCCGGTCGCGGGCGTCGACAGGGCGTGGGCTAGGTACGGGGCCGGGCGCGAGTGTCGACGGGGCGATCGCGGGCTAGGGGCACGGTCATGAGACAGGGCCGAGCGCGGGCTAGGTACGGGCCTATCGCGGGCTAGGTACGGGCCAGGCGCTGGCAGGAGACTGGGCCGGGCGCAGGCTAGGTACGGGCCTATCGCAGGCGCGGTACGAGCGGGGCGCGGCGCTAGGAACGAAGTAGAAGGTGGTGGGCCCAAGAGTAACCTACTCTAATACCATGTTAGATAGTGGCGAGAATGACGAGAGAATGATGATTAGGAAAGAAGGGGGGGTACAAGTAGAATGTCGAGAAGAATTGTGTACCCCCTAAAGCTAGCCCCCATACAGCCTAGATGCAAATAAGCCTAGATACAGCTAAGAATATATGTTTGACAGCTCTTCCCCAATCATTAGTTTCAGCAATCCAATCTGACGGAAATGCAATTGCATTTTCCAGGCCCAATCATCATAGCCCTCACCATTGAACTTCACTACGGTGAAGTTCTTCAGCACCTCCTTGATCAGCGAGCCCTGGTTTGTTCACGCTCCCCTTGGCGCCGAAACACCAGAAACTTGGCTGCCACTACGATCTTGGGTTGAAGATTCACCAGCTCCCGCTGAGCTATTGCCCACCATAGCTACCTATAACGAGGATCACTATAACGCAGCTCTGATACCAGCTTGTTGGTGTAAGGGCCTAATAAACCTCTCCTCGGGGTCCCTTATTATATCGAGGCTCACTCTAAGAGCTTTCAAAAGAGCCAAGTTGCCTCGCGAAAAGATATGCCATTGCAGAGTTATGGCTCGGACAGCATTTGCCTAGCGTTGGAGTGCTAGCGTACTAGCGTTGACTCGCTAGCATGCTGCCATCGAACTGCGTGGATACAAAATTCCAGCAAGGAATTCGCTTGAATCAATTTGACTATATTTAGGTACAAACAGAGAAGGAATATATAGTTCTAGCTAGCAAGGACCTTGGGAATCAACCTGGGAACAACCAGGGATGATCCCAAATAATTCCAAGCAACAAAACCAACCTAGCTGGACAAAACAGCAGGTGGTAGGTTGCTAAACAACCTCTGGTTCTGTTTTTCCAACGTGGGAAAACAACAACCAGGTTCAGGTCCTAAAAATATAACCTCTTTTGTCTTTGCCCAACCAGCCAAATGCTGGTTCCGCTGGTTTCCCCTGGCCCTGTAGCATGCAGATACAGACAAACAAAATCCAACCTTCACCTAAATTGTACCCCTATAGTGCCTGCCCTGCTACGCTATAGTCAACCAAACAAAACCGTACAATTTTCGAGCAAGTTAGAACTAAATCTGCGCAATCACTTAAACCGAACTGCAAAGCTCCCATTCTGGGTTCCTTTGCAAGCTCGTCCTTTCTGCTTGCACTGATCATAGTGCGTACAATGTTGTGCCGAAGCGCACATTGCGCAAGTACCTGCAAATGCATCAAGCGAAAATTACGAAAGCAAACAAACACACGAACATTCCGTTCACACCCAAATGCATTTGCACACGCATACTCGTACAAACAGACGGCAGGATGTCGTGCAATGTGAATTTGCAACCAACAACCTATAGGGTTGGTATAAAAAGTAATTGCTTTACTTACCCATATGGTTGGTACCAAGATTAATTGCGTTACTTACCCATATGGTTGGTGCGAAGAGTAATTGCGTTACTTACGCATATGGTCTGTACCAAGAGTAAATGCGTTACCTACCCATATGGTTAGTACTATTACTAAGTGCGTTACTTACCCATATAGTTGGTAGCAAGAGTAAGTGCGTTACTTACCCATATGGTTGGTACCAAGAGTAAGTGCGTTACTTACCCATACGGTTGGTACCAAAGTAACTGTGTTACTTACCCATAGGGATGGTAACAATAGTAATTGCTTTACTTACCCATCTGGTTGGTACCAAGAGTAAGTGCGTTACTTACCCATATGGTTGGTACCAAAGTAATTGCGTTACTTACCCATATGGTTGGTGCTAAGATTAACTGCGTTACTTACCCATATAGTTGGTAGTAAGAGTAAATGCGTTACTTACCCATATGGTTGGTACCAAGAGTAACTGTGTATCGTACCCATATGGTAGGTACAAAGAGTAAGTGTGTTACTTACCCATATGGGTAAGTAGCGCAGTTACTCTCGGTGCCAACCATGAGTAACGAAGTAACTCTTTGTACCAACCATATGGGTACGTTACGCAATTAGTCTGGGTACCAACCATTTCGGTAGGTAACTCATTTATTATAGAAACCAACCATAAGCGTAAGTAACAAACTTATTCTTGGTACCAACCATATGGATAGCTTACGCATTTTATTTTGGTACAAACCATATAGGTAAGTAACGCAATTATTGTTGGCACCAGCCATATAGGTAAGTTACGCAATAACTCTTGGTACCAACCTTATGGGTAAGTATCGAACTTCCTCTCGGTACCAACCATATGGGTAAGTAACGCACTTACTCTTTGTACCAACCATATGGGTCAATTTCGCAGTTACTCATTGTAACAACCATATGGGTAAGTAACGGACTTACCATTGGTACCAACCATATGGATAGGTAACGCACTTACTCTTGGTACCAACTATATAGTTAGGTAACGAAATTACTCTGTGTACAAGCCATATAGGTAAGTAAAGCAGTTACTCTTGGCATAAACCATATGGGTAAGTAACGCAATTCCTCTTTGTACTAACCATATGGGTACGTTACGCAGTTACTCTGGGTACCAAACATTTGGGTAACTAACGCATTTACTATTGATATCAACCGTATAGGTAAGTAACGCAGTTACTCTCGGTACCAACCATAGGGGTAAGTAACGAACTTTCTCTTGGTACCAACCATATGGGTAAGTAACGCATTCTCTCTTGGTACCAACCATATGGGTAAGTAACGCACTTACTCTTGGTACAAACCACATGGGTAATTAACGCATTTACTCTTCTCAATAACCATATGTGTAAGTAACGTAATTTCTCTTTGTACCAACCATATGGGTAAGTAACGCATTCTCTCTTGGTACCAACCATATGGGTAAGTAACGCACCTACTCTTGGTACAAATCTTATGGGTAATTAACGCATTTACTCTTTGCAATAACCATATGTATAAGTAACGTAATTTCTATTTGTACCAACCATATGGGTAAAGAACGCATTCTCTCTTGGTACCAACCATATGGGTAAGTAACGCACTTACTCTTTGTACCAAACATATGGGTAAGAAATTCACTTTCTCTTGGTAACAACTATATAGGTAAGGAACGCACTTACTCTTGGTACTAACCATATGGGAAAGTAACGCAGTTACTCTTGGCACTAACCGTGTAGATAAGTAACGCAATTCCTCTTGGTACCAACCATATGGGTAAGTAACGCACTTACTCTCGGTACCAACCATATGGGTAAGTAATGCACTTGGTCTTGGTACAAACCATATGGGTAATTAACGCATTTACTCTTCGCAATAACCATATGGGTAAGTAACGTAATTACTCTTTGTACCAACCATATGGGTAAGTAATGCATTTTCTCTTGGTACCAACTATATCGGTAAGTAATGCACTTACTCTTTGTACCAACCATATGGGTAAGAAATGCACTTACTCTTGGTAACAACTATATGGGTAAGGAACGCGCTTACTCTTAGTACTAACCATATGGGAAAGTAATGTAGTTACTCTTGGCATTGACTATATGGGAAAGTAACGCAATTCCTCTTGGTACCAACCTTATAGTTTTGTAACGCACTTACTCTTTGTACCAACCATATGGGTAAGTTCCGCACTTATTCTTGGTACCAATAATATGGGTAAGTAACGTATTTACTATTGATACCAACCATATGGGTAACTAACGTATTTACTATTGATACCAACCATACAACAAACTCACGCACTTACTCTCGGTACCAACCATATGGGTAAGTAATGCACTTACTCCTGGTACCAACCATATGGGGAAGTAACGCATTTACTATGGTTACCAACCCTATGGGTAAGTAGCACACCTACTCTTGGTTCAACCATATGGGTAACTAACGCACTTACTATTGGTACCAAAAGTATGAGTAAGTAACGCAGTTTCTTTGGAACCAACCATATGGGTAAGTAATGCAATTACTCTTTGTACCAAACACATGGGTAAGTAACGCACTTACTTTTGGTACCAACTATATGGGTAAAGAACGCACTTACTATTAGTACTAACCATATGGGTAGGTAACGCATTTTCTCTTGGTACAAACCATAAGGGTACGTAACGCAGTTACTCTTGGCACTAACCCTATGGGTAAGTGACGCAATTAGTCTTGGTACAAACCATATAGGTAAGTAACGCACTTACTATTAGTACTAACCATATGGGCAAGTAACGCACTTACTCTCGGTACCAACCATATGGGTAAGTAACGCACTTGGTCTTGGTACAAACCATATGGGTAATTAACGCATTTACTCTTCGCAATAACCATATGGGTAAGTAACGTAATTACTCTTTGTACCAACCATATGGGTAAGTAACGCATTTTCTATTGGTACCAACTATATCGGTAAGTAATGCACTTACTCTTTGTACCAACCATATGGGTAAGAAATGCACTTACTCTTGGTAACAACTATATGGGTAAGGAACGCACTTACTCTTAGTACTAACCATATGGGAAAGTAATGCAGTTACTCTTGGCATTGACTATATGGGAAAGTAACGCAATTCCTCTTGGTACCAACCTTATGGTTTTGTAACGCACTTACTCTTTGTACCAACCATATGGGTAAGTTCGGCACTTATTCTTGGTACCAATAATATGGGTAAGTAACGCATTTACGATTGATACCAACCATATGGGTAACTAACGTATTTACTATTGATACCAACCATAGGGGTAACTCACGCACTTACTCTCGGTACCAACCATATGCGTAAGTAATGCACTTACTCCTGGTACCAACCATATGGGGAAGTAACGCATTTACTATGGTTACCAACCCTATGGGTAAGTAGCGCACCTACTCTTGGTACAACCATGTGGGTAACTAACGCACTTACTATTGGTACCAAAAGTATGAGTAAGTAACGCAGTTACTCTCGGTACCAACCATATGCGTAAGTAACGCACTTTTTCTTAATACCAAACCATATGGATAGGTAACGCATTTACTTCTGGTACAAACCATATAGATCAGTAACGCAGTAACTCTTGGCACCAACCATAGAGGAAAGTTACGCAATTACTCTTGGTTCCAACCTTATGGGTAAGTAACGCACTTACTCTTAGTACCAACCATATGGGTACGTTATGCGGTTACTCTTGGTACCAACCATATGGGTAAGTAATGCACTTACTCCTGGTACAAACCATATGGGTAAATAACGCACTTACTTTTGGAACCAATGATATGGGTAAGTAACGCAGTTTCTTTTAACACTAACCATATTGGTAGGTAACGCATTTACTCTTGGTACAAAACATATGTGTAAGTAACGCAGTTACTCTTTGTACCAACCATATGGGTAAGTAATGCACTTACTCCTGGTACCAACCATATGGGGAAGTAACGCATTTACTATGGTTACCAACCCTATGGGTAAGTAGCGCACCTACTCTTGGTTCAACCATATGGGTAACTAACGCACTTACTATTGGTACCAAAAGTATGAGTAAGTAACGCAGTTTCTTTGGAACCAACCATATGGGTAAGTAACGCAATTACTCTTTGTACCAAACACATGGGTAAGTAACGCACTTACTTTTGGTACCAACTATATGGGTAAAGAACGCACTTACTATTAGTACTAACCATATGGGTAGGTAACGCATTTTCTCTTGGTACAAACCATAAGGGTACGTAACGCAGTTACTCTTGGCACTAACCCTATGGGTAAGTGACGCAATTAGTCTTGGTACAAACCATATAGGTAAGTAACGCACTTACTATTAGTACTAACCATATGGGCAAGTAACGCACTTACTCTCGGTACCAACCATATGGGTAAGTAACGCACTTGGTCTTGGTACAAACCATATGGGTAATTAACGCATTTACTCTTCGCAATAACCATATGGGTAAGTAACGTAATTACTCTTTGTACCAACCATATGGGTAAGTAACGCATTTTCTATTGGTACCAACTATATCGGTAAGTAATGCACTTACTCTTTGTACCAACCATATGGGTAAGAAATGCACTTACTCTTGGTAACAACTATATGGGTAAGGAACGCACTTACTCTTAGTACTAACCATATGGGAAAGTAATGCAGTTACTCTTGGCATTGACTATATGGGAAAGTAACGCAATTCCTCTTGGTACCAACCTTATGGTTTTGTAACGCACTTACTCTTTGTACCAACCATATGGGTAAGTTCGGCACTTATTCTTGGTACCAATAATATGGGTAAGTAACGCATTTACGATTGATACCAACCATATGGGTAACTAACGTATTTACTATTGATACCAACCATAGGGGTAACTCACGCACTTACTCTCGGTACCAACCATATGCGTAAGTAATGCACTTACTCCTGGTACCAACCATATGGGGAAGTAACGCATTTACTATGGTTACCAACCCTATGGGTAAGTAGCGCACCTACTCTTGGTACAACCATGTGGGTAACTAACGCACTTACTATTGGTACCAAAAGTATGAGTAAGTAACGCAGTTACTCTCGGTACCAACCATATGCGTAAGTAACGCACTTACTCTTAATACCAAACCATATGGGTAGGTAACGCATTTACTTCTGGTACAAACCATATAGATCAGTAACGCAGTAACTCTTGGCACCAACCATAGAGGAAAGTTACGCAATTACTCTTGGTTCCAACCTTATGGGTAAGTAACGCACTTACTCTTAGTACCAACCATATGGGTACGTTATGCGGTTACTCTTGGTACCAACCATATGGGTAAGTAATGCACTTACTCCTGGTACAAACCATATGGGTAAATAACGCACTTACTTTTGGAACCAACGATATGGGTAAGTAACGCTGTTTCTTTTAACACTAACCATATTGGTAGGTAACGCATTTACTCTTGGTACAAAACATATGTGTAAGTAACGCAGTTACTCTTTGTACCAACCATATGGGTACGTTATACAGTTAATCTTAGTACCAACCATATGGGTAAGTAACGCAGTTATTCGTGGTACCAACCATATCGGTAAGTAACACATTTACTCTTGATACCAACCTTATGGGTAAGTAACGCACTTACTCTTTGTACCAACCATATGGATAAGTTACGCCTTTACTATTGATACCAACTCTATGGGTAAATAACGCAGTTACTCTTGGTACCAACCATATAGGTAAGTAACGCAGTTACTATTAACACTAACCATATTGGTAGGTAACGCATTTACTATTGGTACAAAACATATGGATAAGTAACGCAGTTACACTTTGTACCAACCATATGGGTACGTTACACAGTTACTCTTAGTACCAACCATATGGGTAAGAAACGCAGTTATTCTTGGTACCAACCATATGGTTAAGTAACACATTTACTCTTGATACCAACCTTATGGGTAAGTAACGCACTTACTCTTTGTACCAACCATATGGATAAGTTACGCACACTGTCTTGGTACCAACCATATTGATAAGTAACGCCTTTACTATCGATACCAACTCTAAGGGTAAGTAACGCCTACTCTTGTTACCAACCATATAGGTAAGTAACGGACTTTCTCTTGGTACCAATTATATGGGTAAGTAATGCACTTTCTATTTGTACTAACCATATGTGCAAGTAAATACCTACCATATATGTAACTAACGTACTTACTCTTGGTACAAACCATATCGGTAGGTAACGCATTTACTCTTGGTACAAACCATAGGTGTAAGTAACGCAATTAGTTTTTGTACCAACCATATAGGTACGTTACACAGTTACTCTTAGTACCAACCATATGGGTAAGTAACGCAGTTACTCTCAGTACCAACCTTTTGGGTAAGTAACGCACTTACTCTTTGTAACAACTTTATGGGTACGTCACATAGTTACTCTTGGTACCAACCATATGGATACGTAAAGCATTTACTATTGATACCAACCATATGGGTTAGTAACGCAGTTACTCTTTGTACCAAATGAATGGGTATGTTATGCAATTACTATGGGTACCAATCATTCGGGTAAGCAACGCATTTACTAATGATACCTACCATATAGGTAAGTACTGCAGTTACTCTCGGTACCAACCATATGGGTAGGTTATGCATTTTCTTTTGGTACAAACCATATAGATAAGTAACGCAGTTACTCTTGGCACCAACCATATAGGTAAGTTACGCAAGTACCCTTGGTACCAACCTTATGGGTAAGTAACGAGATTACTCTCGGTACCCACCATTTGGGTAAGTAACGCACTTACTCTCCATACCAACCATATAGGTAAGATAAATAGTTACTCTTTGTACCAACCATATGGGTAAGTAACGCACTTACTCTTGGTACCAACCACATGGGTAAGTAACGCACTCACTCTTTACACCAACCATATGGGTAAGTAACGCAGTAAGTCTTTGTACCAACCATTTGGGTACGTTACGCAATTACTCTGGGTACCAACCATTTGGGTAAGTAACGCATTTACTATTGATACCAACCATAAGGGTAAGTAACGAACTTATTCTTGGTACCAACCATATGGGTAGGTTATGCCTTATCTTTTAGTACAAACCACATAGATAAGTAACGCAGTTACTCTTGGCACCACCCATATGGGTAAATAATGAACTTACTCTCGGTACCAACGATATGGGTAAGTAACGCACTTACTCTCCGAATCAACCATGTGGGTAAGTAATGCACTTACTCTTGGTATAAACCATATGGGTAATTAACGCAATTACTATTTGTACCAACCATATGGGTAAGTAACGACCTACTCTTGGTACAAACTATATGGCTAAAGAAAGCACTTACTATGAGTACCAACCATATGGGTAGGTAACGCATTTACTCTTGGTACAGACCATATGGGTAAGTAACACAGTTACTCTAGGCACTAACCCTATGGGTAAGTAACGCAATTACTCTTGGTTCCAACCAAATAGGTAAGTAACGCACTTGCTCTCGGTACCAACCATATAGATAAGTAACGCACTTACTCTTGATACAAACCTTATGGGTAAGTAACGCAATTACTCTTGGCACCAACCATATGTGTAAGTAACGCATTTATTCTTGGTACAAACCTTATGGGTAAGTAACGCAGTTTCTTTTCGCACCAACCATATGGGTACGTAAGGCACTTACTTTTGGTACCAACCATGTGGGTCCGTAACGCACTTACTATTAGTACTAACCATATGGGTAGGTAACGCATTTACTTTTGGTACAAACCATATGGGTACGTAACGCAGTTACTCTTGGAACTAACCCTATGGGTAAGTGACGCAATTACTCTTGGTACAAATCATATAGGTAAGTAACGCACTTACTATTAGTACTAACCATATAGGCACGTAACGCACTTACTCTCGGTACCAACCATATGGGTAAGTAACGCACCTACTCTTGGTACATATCATATGGGTAAGTAACAGAATTATTCTTGGTACAAAGGTTATGGGTAAGTAACGCAGTTACTCTTGGCACCAACCATATGGGTATGTAACGCCATTACTTTTGGTACCAACCATGTGGATACGTAACGCACTCACTATTAGTAGTGACCATATGGTCTATTTAGGCTGTAGTGGGGTAGCTCTTAGAGGGTACAACACTTATGTGTTTCCTACTTGTACCCGTCTCATTTTCTAGTTTATTCATTCTTTCGTCAATCCTTCTCACATGGTATAGAACTAGTTTCGAGATTTTTTAAAAAGGGCCCACCACTGAAATTCTTCACTGCCTGCTCGACGCGCGCGTCGCGCCTTCCCTTCGAGGCCCGTCGCGGCCCCAGCGCCTGCCCTTAGAGCCAGTGCCCGCCCCGTAAGGCCCCGTAAGGCCCCTTTTTCCGGCCCCGTAAGGCCCCATAAGGCCCCGTAAGGCCCCATAAGTCCCCGTAAGGCCCCTTAAGGCCCCGTTTACGGCCCTGTAAGGCCCCGTTAGGCCCCGTAAGGCCCCGTAAGGCCCCGTTTATGGCCCCGTTTAATGCCCCGTAAGGCCCCGTAAGGCCCCGTAAGGCCCCGTAAGGCCCCATTTACGGCCTCGTTTAAGGCACCGTAAGGCCCCGTAAGGCCCCGTAAGGCCCCATTTACGGCCCCGTTTAAGGCCCCGTAAGGCCCCGTAAGGCCCCGTAAGGCCCTGTCAGGCCCCGTAAGGCCCCGTTTACGGGCCCATTTAGGGCCCCGTAAGGCCCCGTAAGGCCCCGTCAGGCCCCGTTTAAGGCCCCGTAAGGCCCCGTAAGGCCCCGTCAGGCCCCGTTTAAGGCCCCGTTAGGCCCCGTACGGCCCCGCAAGGCCCCATAAGGCCCCGTAAGGCCCCGTCAGGCCCCGTCCGGCCCCGTTTGAGGTCCCGTCAGGCCCCGTAAGGCCCCGTCAGGCCCCGTTAGAGGCCCCGTACGGCCCCGTCAGGCCCAGTTCTCGGCCCTGCCCCGGCCCTACGCCAACCTGTCGCGGCCCTGCGCCGGCCCTGCTGCAGCCCTGTCGCAGCTCTGCCCCGGCCCTGCTCCTGCACTGCCTCGGCCCGGCCCCGGCCCTGCCCCGGACCTATCGCGGCCTCGCCCCGGCCCTGTCCCGGCCCTGCTCCGACCCTGCCCCGGCCCTGCCCAGGCCCTGCCCCCTGCCTCGGCCCTGCTCCGACCCTGCCCCGGCCCTGCCCCGGCACTGCCCCGGCCCTGCCCCGGCTCTGCCCAGGCCCTGCCCCGACCCTGCCCCGGCCCTGCCCTGGCTCTGCCCCGGCCCTGCCCCGGCCCTGCCCCGGCCCTGCCCCGGCCTTGCCCCGGCCCTGCCCCGGCCCTGCCCCGGCTCTGCCCCGGCCCTGCCCCGGCCCTGCCCCGGCCCTGCTCCTGAACTGCCCCGGCCCTGGCCCGGCTCTGCCCCGGCCCTGCCCCGGCCCTGCTCCTGAACTGCCCCGGCCCTACCCCGGCCCTGCCCCAGCCTCTCCCCTGGTAAGAGCGCCGCGCTGCCGAGCCACACCGCCCTGCCGAGCTGCGCCGCCCTGCCTAGCCTGCTTAGCCGAGTTGCACTGCTGCTGCTGCTAGCCTGCTGCTTCTCCTGTCATGGCTAGTAACAATGTTCTTACCTTTGATGCTGAGGGTCGAGCTGTTGACTTTGAGGTCTGGCTAGATGATGTGCAGCTTTTCCTACAGTGCGATAGCAAGGATGGGCTTTCACTGTTCGATCTCACGTCCGGGGCCTCTACTGCCCCTACTACTGATGCTGACAGTACTGTTCGCTCGCAGTGGCTCACGCGCGATGCTGCTGCTTGTCTTGCTGTGCGCAATCACCTGCCGTCTACTGAGCGCGCGCACTTTAGTCAGTACAAGAGTGCTAGGGCTCTGTACGACGCTGTAGTTGCACGCTACTCCTCCCCTACCACTGCTGCCCTCAGCCGCCTCATGCTGCCGTACCTTTTTCCTGACCTTGCCGCCTTTGCCACAGTTGCTGACCTAGTTACTCACCTCCGCACTAGTGACGCTCGCTACCGCGCTGCCCTTCCCACTGAGTTTCTTCCCACGAACTCCCCCCCCATGTACATCACCCTTTACTACCTAGTCACCCGCCTCCCTCACTCTCTCTCCTCAGTCAGGGATCACTTTCTCTCCCTTTGCCCTACCGAGCTGACTGTCGACTTGCTAGAGGAGCGCCTTGCTGCAGCTGAGAAGAGTATCTTAGCTGTTGGGGCTTCCCGCGGTGACCGTCGCACCCCCTTCTTTGAGGGGTGTTCCCCTGTCCCCCTTCTCCCCTCTGTTGCCTCTGCTGCTGCTGTCGACCTCGTTGGCACTGAGGAGGTCGGCGCTGCGTCTGCCCCTAGTGGGCGACGCCGCACTGGCAAGGGCAAGGGAAGCAAGGGTGGTGGAGGGGGCGGTGGAGGAAGCGGTGGAGGAGGTGGAGGTGGTGGTGGGGGTGGTCCCGGGGGTGGGGGCGTCGGTGGCGGCAGTGGAGGCCGTGGAGGCGGTGGCGGAGGCGGTGGAGGCGGCGGCAGCGGTGGTGGAGGTAGCGGAGGAGGTGGTGCTGGTCGCGGTGCAGCCACGCAGCGTGGAGGCCTTGGTGGCGGCCAGCGTCAGCAGCAGCTGCGCACCCGTGAGACCCCGTCTGTTCAGCAGCTTCGTGAGTGGTACGCTGGGCGTGGGAGGTCTAGGGGTGCAGGTCCCTGCACGTACGTTCTTCGCACAGGCACTCGTAGTGGGGAGGTGTGTGGTCTCCCACACACCACACAGCGCTGCTTCGGCCGCCTGACTGACGCTTGGCGTACCCAGTTTCCTGACGCTGTTGAGCTTCCTCGTTGGCATGATCTGCTTCTGCAGAATGTGCCTATCTTTGATCTAGACTTTGATGCTATCCTTGCTGCCATGTATGCTCTTGCTGATATTACGGAGGGTGACTGTTACCTGCGTGTCCCGCCCGACCCGCGCACTGTGGCTGCTGCTCTAGGTGCTAGTGCGGCTGCTGCTCTAGGTGCTAGTGCGTCTGCTGCTCCAGGTGCTGGTACGTCTCCTCTCTCAGGTACTGCACCTACTGAGTCCTTTCACACCTTCACACTTGACTCTGGTGCTTCGCGCTCTTTCTTTAGAGACAGCACCACGCTCACGCCGCTCAGTCGGCCTGTTGCGGTCTCCCTTGCTGACCCCTCAGAGGGCCCAGTACTTGCACACTCCTCCACTGTCCTACCGTGTCCCGCGGCCCCGTCGGGCTTGCTGTCGGGATTCCACCTCCCCTCGTTCTCTACGAACCTGGTGAGTGGAGCTGACCTCCAGGACGCGTGGGTTGACCAGTTCACCCCTGAAGGTCAGCGTGTGACCCACTGCACTTGCTCTCGGACGGGCCGTCACCTGGCCACGTTCACCCGTCAGCCAGAGTCGAGTCTATACACACTGACTACTGCGCCTCCTCCGGGCTCTGCGTCTGGTCAGGTAGCTGCGTCCAGTCAGGTGTTTGCTGCCGCGTCCAGGTCTAGTTCTGCGTCTGCCCCCTGCTCGTGTCGTCCTTTGGCACACGAGACTCTCCTTTGGCACCACCGCCTTGGTCACCCCTCCCTGCCTCGTCTTCGAGGTATGGCCTCCCGTGCCCTTGTCTCGGGTCTACCCAGGTCCCTCCCTCCCCTTCCTCCGGGGCCTGCCCCCACCTGTGTTCCTTGTATCGAGAGCCGGCAGCGCGCCGCCCCTCACTCCTCCTCGTTTCCTCCGACTGAGGCCCCTCTGCAGACTCTTCACATGGACGTGTGGGGCCCAGCCCGCGTCCGTGGACAGGGTCACGAGCGCTACTTCCTCTTGGTCGTTGACGATTACTCGCGTTACACCACAGTCTTCCCCTTGCGCAGCAAGGGTGAGGTCACTGAGGTGTTGATCGACTGGATCCGCGGTGCTCGTCGCTAGCTCAGTGAGAGTTTCGGCTCAGACCTTCCTGTTCTGCGCCTGCACTCGGACAGAGGCGGGGAGTTTTCCTCCGACCTCCTGAGGGCCTTCTGTCGTTCGGAGGGCATCCGCCAGACGTTCACGCTTCCGGCCTCCCCGCAGCAAAATGGGATTGCTGAGCACCGCATTGGCATGGTCATGGACGTCGCTCGTACGTCCATGATCCATGCGGCTGCTCCCCATTTTCTGTGGCCGTTCGCGGTTCAGTACGCGGCGCATCAGATCAACCTTCAGCCTCGTGTCTCCTTGCCGGAGACCACACCTACTCTGAGGTGGACGGGGAAGGTTGGCGATGCATCCGCGTTCCGTGTCTGGGGATCTCGAGCTTTTGTCCGCGATACTACTGCGGAAAAGCTGTCCTCCCATGCCGTTCCCTGTGTCTTCCTTGGCTTCCCTCCTGACGCACCCGGGTGGCAGTTCTACCACCCCACCTTGCGTCGTATTCTGTCCTCTCAGGACGTCACGTTCGACGAGTCGGTGTCGTACTACCGTCTCTTTCCCTACCGCACTGCCTCTCCCCCCCCCCCCGCCGCTCTTCCTCGCACCAGGTACTCCCCTGGTAGACCCCCTCCCCCCCCAGGGTCCTGCCCCCTCAGGTGTGTCCCAGGTAGACCCTGCCGAGCCGGTCGAGGTAGCTGTCGACTCAGGTGCTGCTAGGGGTGCTGAGACTGGGGGTGCTGAGACTGGGGGTGCTGAGACTGGGGGTGCTGAGTCTGGAGGTGCTCTGGGTGTCCCGTCGCGGCGGGAGCCCCTCTCTCCACAGCGGCTTCGTGAGTAGTAGTCTCGGCGCTGTCGAGGTGCTGCTGGTGCTGGAGCTGCTGGAGGTGCTGGAGGTGCGACTGGAGCTACTGGAGGTGCTGGCGCTGCTGGAGGTGGTGCTGGTGCTGGAGCTGCTGGAGGTGCTGCTGGTGCTGGAGCTGCTGGAGGTGCTGCTGGTGCTGTAGGTGCTGGAGGTGCTCCTCGAGCTACTGGAGGTGCTGGCGCTGCTGGAGGTGGTGCTGGTGCTGGAGCTCCTGGAGGTGCTACTGGAGCTACTGGGGGTGCTGGTGCTGCTAGAGGTGGTGCTGGTGCTGGAGCTGCTGGAGGTGCTGCTGGTGCTGTTGCTGGAGCTGCTGGAGGTGCTGCTGGGACTGGAGACCCTGGGGCTGAGGGTACCGGTTCTGTCTCTGCTGTTTCTCGAGGCGCTGCGCGGCCGCGGCCGTACTACGTTCCCCTCCTTCAGCAGGTTCTTGGCTCCCCGCCTTCTCCTGGTCCTCCTACTCCTTTCCTGAGTCCACCGCTTGTCCAGTCTCAGTCGAAGTTGCAGCCGGCCCCTCCCCTGCCTGGTCCTTCTCCTTATTCTGGTCCGACTAGAGGTCTTACGGAGCGTCGTGAGCCTAAGTCTCGTCCTGTGTCGCCTGCGTCTCGTGCTGCGTCGCCTGTCCGTCCTGTTCGCGCTGGTCGTGTTTCGCGTCCGCGTCTCCCACCTGTCCCAGGCACTCACTCTATGATACTGCGTCCTTCTACTGCTCCACAGCGTGTCCCTCTGCCGTCTCCTCCTGCGTCCTCTCTTCCTGACGGTCCGGATCCGGAGTCTGACTCCCTTCGTGCTGCTAGTCCTACTGTCACGTGCTTTCTGGCCACTGCTGTCACTGACCCTCTGTTTGCGTCCTCTGCTGCGTCTGCTCTTGTTGCTGAGCTTGTTGACTTTGCTGCAGCCTGTCGCCTAGATTACGCCACTAGTCTTGTTGCTGCGTCTGCGTCTGTCTGTCCTCCGTCCGTCGGGGGTGAGTGTGCTCTTGGCACAGACGTCCTTGAGGACAGGCATGAGGACCTTGAGTGCTTTGCCGCTGCTTCACCTCATCTCGTGTCCATGCTGCTTGCCCCTGAGGGAGACCCGGATGCACTAGACATCCCGACCCCGCGCTCTTACGCAGAGGCGATAGAGGGTCCCTACTCCTCTCAGTGGCAGGCAGCCATGGATGCAGAGATGGCTTCCTGGAAGTCCACAGGCACCTACGTAGACGAGGTTCCCCCACCTGGGGCGAACATCGTCAGTGGCATGTGGATCTTCAGGGTGAAGCGGCCGCCGGGTTCTCCGCCTGCCTTCAAGGCGCGTTACGTTGCACGTGGCTTCAGTCAGCGACAGGGAGTTGACTTCTTTCAGACCTTCTCCCCTACCCCGAAGATGACCACTCTTCGGGTACTGCTGCACGTTGCTGCTCAGCGTGACTACGAGCTCCACTCACTTGACTTCAGCACAGCCTTCCTACAGGGCAGCCTGCACGAGGAGATCTGGCTGCGCCGCCCACCTGGCTTCACTGGGTCGTTTCCTGCTGGTACCCAGTGGAGCCTCCGGCGGCCAGTCTACGGTCTCCGCCAGGCGCCCTGTGAGTGGCACGACACGCTCAGGACGACTCTTGCTGCTCTTGGTTTTGCTCCTTCCACTGCTGACCCTTCTCTGTTTCTACGCACTGACGCTACTCTGCCGCCGTTCTACGTTCTTGTGTACGTAGACGACCTTGTCTTTGCTACTGCTGACACAGAGGCACTCGCCCACGTGAAGTCCGAGTTGCAGAAGAGACGCACGTGCACAGACCTGGGTGAGCTCACAAGCTATCTTGGCTTGTGGATCACCCGGGACAGAGCACAGCGCACCATTACCTTGACTCAGTCACACATGGTGCAGCAGGTCCTTCAGCGCTTCGGCTTCACCTATTCCTCGCCACAGTCCACTCCTCTGCCTACCGGTCACTCGCTCTCAGCTCCACCTTCGGACGAGTCCGTAGAGCCGAGTGGCCCGTATCCAGAGCTTGTGGGCTGCCTCATGTACCTGATGACTTGCACACGACCTGACCTCGCATACCCTCTCAGCCTTCTGGCTCGCTACGTGGCTCCCGGCAGGCACCGAAAGGTGCACTGGGATGCTGCGAAGAGGGTGTTGCGATACTTGTGCAGTACATCGGGCATGGGGCTCGTGCTTGGAGGACGGGCTCGAGTTGTCCTCACTGGTCATGCTGACGCCTCCTGGGTTGACGACTTGGCTACGCAGCGGTCGTCACAGGGTTACACCTTCAGCCTTGGCTCCGGTTCTGTCTCCTGGCGGTCTACCCGCTCTTCTTCTGTTCTCAGCTCCAGTTGTGAGGCTGAGATATACGCTGGGGCCATGGCTGCACAGGAGCTTCGCTGGCTCACCTACCTGCTGACCGACTTGGGAGAGGCGCCTCGTTCTCCTCCAGTTCTGTACGTCGACAACAAGGCCATGCTGGCCTTGTGTCAAGAGCACAGACTGGAGCACAGAACGAAGCACATTGCTCTACGCTACTTCCTTGCTCGAGAGTTGCAGCAGCGTGGCCAGCTTCGTCTTGCTTACGTGGCCTCTCAGGCCAACACTGCTGATGTTTTCACCAAGGCACTTCAGCCTTGTGATCATCAGCGTTTCTGTACTGTGTTAGGCCTTGTACCTACTGTGCCTCACTTGTTGACTTCTTGACTCTGCTTGTACTGTACTCTATATGCTTATACCTGCATGCTTACACTTGCTAGGTTGTGTTCACTGTACTGTTTGTTTTCCTTTATATAACTCTGCATGTGAACTGGCCTTATGGCCCTTTGCTTGTGCTCAGACTGTGTAGTGACTTTGTGATCCACCCTGAGCTTGATTTGCTTTTCTTGACTGGTCTTGTGACCTCTTGTTCTCCCCCACTTTGCCTATGGGGGTGTGTCAAACTTATATCTGCTATGGTCTATTTAGGCTGTAGTGGGGTAGCTCTTAGAGGGTACAACACTTATGTGTTTCCTACTTGTACCCATATCATTTTCTAGTTTATTCATTCTTTCGTCAATCCTTCTTACAGGTAACGCATCTTGTCTTGGTGCAAACTATATGGGTAAGTAACGCAGTTACTCTTGGCACCAACCATATGCTTAAGTAACTCAATTACTCTTAGTACCAACCTTTTGGGTAAGTAACGCACTTACTCTTTGTAACAACCATATGGGTACGTCACATAGCTACTCTTCGTACCAACCATATGGATAAGTAAAGCATTTACTTTTGATACCAACCATATGGGTAAGTAACGCAGTCTCTTTGATACCAACCATATGGGTAAGTAACGCAGTTACTCCTGGTATCAACCATATGGGTAAGTAATGCACTTACTATTAGTACTAACAATACGGGCAAATAACGCACTTACGAGAGGTACCAACCATATGGGTAAGTAACGCACTTAATCTTGGTATAAACCATTTGGGTAAGTAACTGAATTACTGTTGGTACAAACCTTATAGGTAAGTAACGCAGTTACTCTTGGCACCAACCATATGGGTAAGTAACGCACTTACTTTTGGTACCAATCATGTGGGTACGTAACGCACTCACTATTAGTAGTAACCATATGGGTAGGTAACGCATTTTGTCTTGGTACAAACTATATGGGTATGAAACTCAGTTATTCTTGGCACCAACCATATGCTTAAGTAACTCAATTACTCTTTGTAACAACCATATGGGTACGTCACATAGTTACCCTTGGTACCAACCATATGGATAAGTAAAGCATTTACTATTGATACCAACCATATGGGTAAAAAACGCAGTTTCTTTGGTACCAACCATATGGGTAAGTAACGCAATTACTCTTCGTACCAACCATATGGGTAAGTAACGCACTTACTCTTTGTAACAACCATATGGGTACGTCACATAGTTACTCTTGGTACAATCCATATGGATAAGTAAAGCATTTACTATTGATACCAGCCATATGGGTAAGTAACGCAGTTTCTTTGGTACCACCCATATGGGTAAGTAACGCACTTACTCTTTGTACCAACCATATGGGTAAGTAACACAGCTACTCTTTGTACCCAGGGTAATGCAATTACTCTGGGTACCAACCATTTGGGTAAGCAACGCATATACTAATGATACCAACCATATAGGTACGTACTGCAGTTACTCTCGGTACCAACCATATGGGTAGGTTATGGATTTTGTTTTGGTACAAACCATAGAGATAAGTAACGCAGTTTCTCTTGGCACCAACCATATAGGTAAGTTACGCAAGTACTCTTGGTACCAACCTTATGGGTAAGTAACGAAATTACTCTCACTACCCACCATATGGGTAAGTAACGCACTTACTCTTGGTACAAACCATATGGGTAATTAACGCAATTACTCTTTGTACCAACTATATGGGTAAAGAACGCACTCACTATTAGTACTAACCATATGGGTAGGTAACGCATTTAATCTTGGTACAAACCATAAAGGTACGTAACGCAGTTACTCTTGGCACTAACCCAATGGGTAAGTGACGCAATTACTCTTGGTACAAACCATATAGGTAAGTACTGCAGTTTCTCTTGGTACCAACCATATGGGTAGGTTATGCATTTCTTTTGGTACAAACCATATAGATAAGTAACGTAGTAACTCTTGGCACCAACCATATAGGTAAGTTACGCAAGTACTCTTGGTACCAACCTTATGGGTAAGTAACGAAATTACTCTCGGTACCCACCATATGGGTAAGTAACACACTTACTCTCCGTACCAACCATATGAGTAAGTAACGCACTTACTCTTGGTAACAACTACATGGGTAAAGAACGCACTCACTATTAGTACTAACCATATGTGTAGGAAACGCATTTACTCTTCGTACAAACCATATGGGTACGTAACGCAGTTACTCTTGGCACTAACCCTATGGGTAAGTGACGCACTTACTATTTGTACTAACCATATGGGCAAGTAACGCACTTACTCTCGGTACCAACCATATGGGTAAATAAAGCAGTTTCTTTGGTACCAACCATATGGGTAAGTAAAGCACTTATGGGTAAGTAACGCAGTTACTCTTTGTACCAAATATATGGGTACGTTATGCAATTAGTCTGGGTACCAACCATTTGGGTAAGCAACGCATTTACTAATGATACCTACCATATAGGTAAGTACTGCAGTTTCTCTCGGTACCAACCATATGGGTAGGTCATGCATGTTCTTTTGGTACAAACCATATAGATAAGTAACGCACTTACTCTTGCTACCAACTATTCTGGTAGGTAACGCATTTACTCTTGCTACCAACTATACGGGTAGGTAACGCATTTACTCTTTGTACCAACCATATGGGTAAGTAACGGACTTACTCTTTGTACCAACCATATGGGTAACGTAGTTACTATAAACACTTACCATATGGGTAGGCAACGCAATTTCTCTTGGTATAAACCATATGGGTAAGAAACGCAGTTTCTGTTTGTACCAACCATATGGGTAAGTAACGCAGTTAATCTTGGTACCAACCATATGGATAAGTAACACATTTACTCTTGATACCAACCTTATGGCTAAGTAACGCAGTTATTCTTTGTACCAACCATATGGATAAGTTACGCAGTTACTCTTGGTACCAACCATATGGGTGAGTAACGCCTTTACTATTGATACCAACTCTATGGGTAAGTAACGCAATTACTCACGGTACTTACCATACGGGTAAGTGACGCATTTACTCTTGGTACCAACCATATGGGTAAGTAATGCACTTACTCTTGGTACCAACTATATGGGTAAGTAATGCACTAACAAAAAGTACCTACCACTTGGGTAAGTAACTCACTTACTCTTGGTACCAACCATATGGGTAACTAACGCACTTACTCCTGGTACCAACCATATGGGTAACTAACGCACCTACTCTCGGTACCAAGCATGAGGGTAAGTAACGCAATTATTCTTGGTACCAACTTTATGGTAGCTTCCAACTATAAGGGTAAATAACGACATTTATCTTAGTACCAACTAAATGGGTAAGATAACGCACTTACTTGCGGTACCAGAAGTATGAGTAAGTAACGAAGTTTCTCTCGGTACCAACAATATGGGTAAGTAACGCACTTACTCTTAATACCAACCATATGGGTAGGTTACACATTTACTTTTGGTACAAACCATATAGATAAGTAATGCAGTTACTCTTGGCACCAACCATAGAGGGAAGTTACGCAATTACTCTTGGTTCCAACCTTATGGGTAAGTAACGCACTTACTCTTTGTACCAACCATATGGGTAAGTAACGCCCTCACTCTTAGTACCAACCATTTGGGTACGTTATGCAGTTACTCTTGGTACCAACCATATGGGTAAGTAATGCACTTACTCCTGGTACAAACGATATGGGTAAATAACGCACTTACTCTTGGAACCAACCATATGGGTAAGTAACGCAGTTACTATTAACACTAACCATATTGGAAGGTAACGCATTTACTCTTGGTACAAATTGGGACGTAACGTTTTTACTCTCGGTACCAACCATATGGGTAAGTAACGCACTTACTCTTGGTGACAACCATATGGGTAAGTAACACACTTACTCTTGGTACCAACCATCTTGGTAAGTAACGCACTTACACTTGGTACCAACAATATCGGTAAATAACGCAGTTACTATTAATACTAACCCTATCGGTACGTAACGCATTTACTTTTGGTACAATCCATATGAGTAAGTAACGTAGTTACTCTTGGCACCAACCATATGGGTGAGTAACGCAGTTACTCTCGGTACCGACCATAAAGCTAATTAATGCACTTAATCTTGGTACCAACAATATGGATTAGTAATGCACTTAGTCTTTGTACAAAGCATATGGGTACAAAACGCACTCAGTCTTCGTACAAAGCATATGGGTAAGTAACGTAGTTACTCTTGGTACCAACCATGTGGGTAAGAAACGCACTTACTTTTGGTACCTAGTATATGGGTAAGTAACGCACTTACGTTTAGTAGTAACCATATAGGTATGTAACGCATTTACTCTTGGTACAAACGATATGGGTAAATGATGCATTTACTTTTGATACCAACCTTATGGGTAAGTAATTCATTTAATTTTTGTACCAACAATATGCAGCTACTCTTAGTACCAACCATATCGAAAAGTAACAACCATTTAGGTAAGTAACGCACTTACTCTTGGTACAAACCATATGGGTCAGTAACGCACTTACTCTTCGTACAAACCATATGGGTAAGTAACGGAATTACCATTAGTAATAACCATATGGGTAATGAACGCACTTACTCTTGGTACCAACCATATAGCTAAGTATGGCACTTACTATTAGTACCAACCATATGGGTAAGTAACGCAGTTTCTCTAGGTATCAACCATATGGGTAAGCAACGCACTTACTTTTGGTACCAATCATGTGGGTACGTAACGCACTGACTATTAGTAGTAACCATATAGGTAGGTAACACATTTAGTCTTGGTACAAACTATATGGGTAAGTAATTCAATTCCTCTTGGTTCCAACCTTATGTTAAGTAAAACACTTATTCTACCTACGATATGGATACGTTAGACAGTTACTCTTGGTACCAACCATATGGGTAACTAACGCACTTACTCTTGGTACCAACCATTTGGGTAAGTAAAGCATTTACTATTGATACCAACCCTATGGGTAAGTAACGCAGTTACTTTGGTACCAACCATATAGGCAAGTAACGCACTTACTCTAGGTACCAACCCTATGAGTAAGTAACGCACTTACACTTGCTACCAACTAAATGGGTAAGTAACGCACTTACTATTAGTACTAACCATATGGGTAGGTAACGCATTTACTCTTGGTTCAGACCATATGGGTAAGTAACGCAGTTACTCTTCGCACCAACCATATTGGTAAGTAACGCAGTTACTCTTGGTACCAACCTTATGGATAAGTAACGCACTTACTCTTTGTACCAACCATACGAGTACGTTATGTAGTTACTCTTGGTACCAACTATCTGGGTAAGTAACGCAGTTGCTCTTGGTACCTGACATATGGGTAAGTAACGCAATTACTCTTGGTACCAACCATATGGATAAGTAACGCAGTTACTCTTGGTACCAACCAGATAGGTAAGTTACGCACTTACTCTTGGTACCAAACATATGGGTAAGTAACGCACTAATTCATGGTACCAACTATATGGGTAGGTAACGCACTTACTATTAGTACTAACCATATGGGTAGGTAACGCATTTACTCTTGGTACAAACCATATGGGTAAGTAATGTCAAACGTATATGCTATAGTTTGTTTAGGCTGTAGTGGGGTAATTCATATAGGGTACAACATTTCTAGGTTTCCTACTTGTACCCACCTGCTTACTAGTTCAGTCACTTCATTTGTTCATGATTCCGACATGGTATTCTGAGCAGGTTCCCTAAAGGGAACGTTTTTATAGGGCACACCACGAATTTGTTTTCCTGCCCGAAGCGTGCCTCGCGCCTTGCCCGAAACGCGCCTCGCGCCCTGCCCAAGTACGGCCCGTCGCGGCCCTGCCTTAGCTGGCCCGTCGCGGCCCTGCCTTCGCCGCCCGTCGCTGGCCCGTCCCGGCCCGTCGCCGCCCGTCGCTGGCCCCTAGCCACTCGTCTCGGCCCTGCTTTCGCCGCCCACTGCGGCCCTGCCCTGACGCCGCCCTGTCGCGGCCCTGCCTTTCCCCGGCCCGTCGCCGGCCCATCCCGGCCCGTTGCCGCCCGTCGCCGGCCCGTAGCCGCCCGTCGCTGGCCCATCGCCACTCGTCGCAGCCCTGCCTTTGCCGCCCTGTTGCGGCCCTACCCTGCTGCCGCCCCAGTTGCGGCCCTGCCTTCGCCACACATCGCGGCCTTGCCCTGCAGCCGCCCTGTCGCGGCCCTGCCTTGCTGCCGTCCCAGTCGCGGCCCTGACCTAGACCGCCGGCTGCGGCCCTGCCCTGCACCCGCCCCTGGTAAGCACCCGCGCCGCCCTGCCGCGCCGCGCCGCCAGGAGCCGAGCCGCGCCGCCCAGCCGAGCCGCGCCGCCCTGCCGAGCCGCGCCGCCCTGCCGAGCCGCGCCGCCCTACTGAGCCGCACTGCCCCGCCTGCACTGCTCCTGCTGCTACTGCTGCTTCTGCTGCCACTGCTGCTACTGCTGCTTCTGCTGCTACTGCCGCTATGGCTAGCCCTACTGTTCTTACCTTTGATGCTGAGGGGCGTGCAGTTGACTTTGACGTGTGGGTTGACGACCTGCAGCTCTTTCTTCAGTGTGACTCTAGGGATGGGGTATCCCATTTCGATCACACGTCCGGTGTCTCTACTGCACCTGCTGCCACTGCTGACAGTACGGTTCGCTCGCAGTGGACCACTCGTGACGCTGTTGCTCGCCTTGCTGTTCGTAGTCACCTGCCGTCTGCTGAGCGCGCGCACTTTGGCCAGTACAAGACTGCTCAGTCTTTGTACGACGCTGTAGTAGCGCGCTACTCCCCCCCTTCTACTGCTGCCCTCAGCTGCCTCATGCTACCGTACCTGTTCCCTGACCTTGCCGCTTTTGCCACAGTCGATGACCTCGTTACTTACCTCCGCACTAGTGACGCCCGCTACCGAGCTGTGCTTCCCACTGAGTTCTGTGCCAAGAACCCCCCCCCCCCATGTACATCACCCTTTACTACCTAGTCACCCGCCTCCCTGACTCCCTTACTTCAGTCAGGGACCACTTTCTCTCCCTTTGCCCCACCGAGCTCACTGTCGACCTGCTAGAGGAGCGCCTCACTGCAGCTGAGAATAGTATCTTAGCTGAAGATGCTTCTCCCGGCGACCGTCGCACCCCTTTCTTTGAAGGGTGTTCCCCTGTCCCCCTTCTCCCCTCTGTTGCTTCTGCTGCTGCTATCGACCTCCTTGGCACTGCGGAGGTCGGGGCTGCGTCTACTCCTAATGGGGGGCGCCGCAACAGCAACGGCAAGGGGGTCAAGGGTGGTGGAGGGGACGGTGGGGGCGGCGGTGGAGGCGGTGGAGGAGGCGGAGGGGGTGGCGGTGGAGGTGGGGGTGGTGGCGGGAGTGGGGGCTTCGGTGGCGGCGGTGGGGGTGGTGGAGGCTGCGGCAGGAGCGGTGGAGGCAGCGGCAGCGGTGGTGGAGGTGGCGGCGGCGGTGGTGCTGGTCGCGGTGGAGCCGCTCAGCGTGGAGGCTTTGGTTGTAGCCAGCGCCAGCAGCAGCCGCGTTCCCGTGAGACCCCGTCGGCCCAGCAGCTTCGTGAGTGGTACGCTGGGCGTGGGAGGTCTGGGGGTGTTGGTCCCTGCACTTACGTTCTTCGCACTGGTGGGCACCGTGGGGAGACGTGCGGGCTGCCACACACTGCGCAGCGCTGCTTCGGTCGCCTGTTTGACGCCTGGCGCACCCATTTCACTCCTGACGCTGTTGAGCACATGCGCTAGGGTGATCTGCTTAAGCAGAACGTTGCTTTCTTTGATCTTGATTTCGATGCTATCCTTGCTGCCGTGTATGCTGCGACTGATAGTGCTGAGGGTGACTATTACCTGTGTGTTCCGCCCGACACGGGCATTGACGCTGCCGCGCTAGGTGCTACTGAATCTGCTGCTCTAGGTACTAGTGAGTCTGCTGCTCCAGGTACTAGTGAGTCTGCTGCTCCAGGTGCTGGTGAGTCTGCTCTCTCTGGTACTGCACCTACTGAGGCCTTGCACACTTTCACACTTGACTCTGGTGCTTCGCGCTCCTTGGCTGACCCCTCTGGGGGCCCAGTCCTTGCGCACTCTTCCACGGTTCTACCGTGTCCTGCGGCCCCGTCGGGCTTGCTGTCGGGACTCCACCTCCCCTCGTTCTCTACGAACTTGGTGAGTGGAGCTGACCTCCAGGACGCGTGGGTTGACCAGTTCACCCCTGGAGGTCAGCGTATGACCCATGCACTTGCTCTCGGACAGGCCGCCACCTGGCCACGTTCACCCGTCGGCCTGGCTCGAGTCTGTACACACTGACTACTGCGTCTCCTCCGGTTAGGGTCAGGTGTTTTCTGCTGCGTCCAGGTCAAGTCCAGTGTCGGCCCCCTGCTCGTGTCGTCCTCTGACGCACGAGACTCTCCTTTGGCACCACCGCCTTGGTCACCCCTCCTTGCCTTGTCTTCGAGGTATGGCCTCCCGTACCCTTGTCTCTAGTCTCCCCCGGTCCCTGCCTCCCCTTCCTCCGGGGCCTGCCCCTACCTATGTTCCTTATGTCGAGGGCCGGCAGCGCGCCGCTCCTCACTCCTCCGAGTTCCCTCCGACAGAGGCTCCTCTGCAGACTCTTCACATGGACGTGTGGGGCCCAGCCCGCGTCTGTGGACAGGGTCACGAGCGTTACTTCCTGCTGGTCGTTGACGACTACTCGCGTTACACCACAGTTTTCCCCTTGCGCCGCAAGGGTGAGGTCACTGAGGTGTTGATCGACTGGATCCGCGGTGCCCGTTGCCAACTCAGCGAGAGTTTCAGTTCGGACCTTCCTATTCTGCGTCTGCACTTAGACAGAGGTGGTGAGTTTTCTTCCGACCTTCTGAGCGCCTTCTGTCGTGCGGAGGGCATCCGCCAGACGTTCACGCTTCCGGCCTCCCCACAGCAAAATGGGATTGCTGAGCGCCGCATTGGCATGGTCATGGATGTCGCTCGTACGTCCATGATCCATGCGGCTGCTCCCCATTTTCTGTAGCCGTTCGCGGTTCAGTACGCTGCGCATCAGATCAACATTTAGCCTCGTGTCTCCTTGCCGGAGACCACACCTACTCTGCGGTGGACGGGGAAGGTTGGCGATGCGTCTGTGTTCCGTGTCTGGGGATCTCAAGCTTTTGTCCGCGATGCTTCCGCGGACAAGCTGTCCTCCCGTGCCGTTCCCTGCGTCTTCCTTGGCTTACCCCCTGACGCACCTGGGTGGCAGTTTTTCCACCCCACCTCGCGTCGTGTTCTGTCCTCTCAAGACGTCACGTTTGACGAGTCGGTATCTTACTACCGTCTCTTTCCCTACCGCACTGCCCCTCTCCCCCCCCCGCCACTCTTCCTAGCCCCAGGTGCTCCTCCGGTAGACCCCCTCCCCCCTCAAGGTCCTGCGGGAGCCCCTCTCTCCGCAGCAGCTTCGTGAGTGGTACGCTCGGCGCTGTCGCCGTGCTACTGGAGCTACTAGGCCTGCTACTAAAGGTGCTGCTGGTGCTGCAGCTGCTGGAGGTGCTGCTGGTCCTGGAGGTGCTGGTGCTGGAGGTGCTGGCACTGTTGGAGGTCCTACTGGTGTTGGAGCTGCTGGAGGTGCTGGAGCAGCTGGTTCCGGAGGTGCTCGTACTGGAGGTACTGGAGCTGCTGGGGCTGGTGGTGCTGCAGGAGTTGGAGTTGTAGGTGCTGGAGCTGTTGCTACTCGAGGTGCTGCTGGAGCTGGAGCTGTTGGAGGTCCTGGAGCTCGTGATGCTGTGGGCGTTGTAGCTGGAGACCCTCGGGCTGAGGGTACTGGTGCTGTCTCTGCTGATTCTGGAGGCGCAGCGCGGCCGTGGCCGTACTATGTTCCGCTCCTTCAGCAGGTTCTTGGTCTCCCGCCTTCTACTGGTCCTACTCCTCCTTTCCTGAGTCCACCGCCTGTCCAGTCACCGTCGCATTTACAGCCAGCCTCTCCACTGCCTGGTCCTTCTCGTTACTCTGGATCGAATAGAGTTCTTACGGAGCGTCGTGAGCCTGAGTCTCGTCCTGCGTCGCCTGAGTCTCGTCCTGCGTCGCCTGAGTCTCGCCATGTTCGCAATGGTCGTCGTGTTCCGCGTCAGCGTCCTCCTCCTGTCCCCGGCACTCACTCTATGACTCTGCGTCCTTCAACTGCTCCGCAGCGTGCCCCTTTGCCGTCTCCTCCTGCGTCCGCTCTTCCTGCACTTGCAGACCCGGAGTCTGACTCCCTTCGTACTGCTAGTCCTACTGTCATGCGTCTCCTGGCCACTGTTGTCACTGACCCTTCCTTTGAGTCCACTGCTGCTTTGCCGTAGTTGCTGAGCTTGTCGACTTTGCTGCTGCCTGTCGTCTAGACTACGTCGCTAGTCTTGTTGCTGAGTCTGAGTCTACGTCTGTCTGTCCTCCGTCCGTCGGGGGTGAGTGTGCTCTTGGCACGGACGTCCTTGAGGATAGGCGGGAGGAGTTTGAGTGCTTTGCCGCTGTTGTACCTCATCTCGTGTCCATGCTGCTTGCCCCAGAGGGAGACCCGGATGCACCAGACATCCCGACCCCGCGCTCTTACTCAGAGGCGATTACGGGTCCTTACTCCTCTCAGTGGCAGGCAGCCATGGATGCCGAGATGGCATCCTTGAAGTCCACAGGCACCTACGTCGACGAGGTTCCCCTGCCTGGGGCGAACATCATCAGTGGCATGTGGATTTTCAGGGTGAAGCGGCCGCCGGGTTCTCCGCCTGTCTTCAAGGTGCGTTTCGTTGCACGAGGCTTCAGTCACCGACAGGGAGTTGACTTCTTCCAGACCTTCTCCCCTACCCCGAAGATGACCACTCTTCGGGTGCTGCTGCACGTCGCCTCTCAGCGTGACTACGAACTACACTCTCTTGACTTCAGCACAGCCTTCCTACGGGGCAGCCTGCACAAGGAGATCTGGCTGCGCCGCCCACCTGGCTTCACTGGGTCGTTTCCTGCTGGTACCCAGTGGAGCCTCCGGCGGCCAGTCTACGGCAGGCACCCCGTGAGTGGCACGACACACTGAGGACGCTCTTGCTGCTCTTGATTTTGCTCCTTCCACTGCTGACCCGTCGCTGTTTCTACGCACCGACGCCACTCTGCCGCCGTTCTACGTTCTCGTGTACATAGACGACTTGGACTTTGCTACTGCTGACACTGAGGCACTCGCCCACGTGACAGTCGGAGCTGTAGAAGAGACACACGTGCACAGACCTGGGTGAACTGACAATCTATCTTGGCTTGCGGATCACCCGGGACAGAGCACAGCGCACCATTACCTTGACTCAGTCACACATGGTGCAGCAGGTCCTTCAGCCCTTCGCTTCACGTACTTCTCGCCACAGTCCACTCCTCTGCCTACCGGTCACTCGCTCTCAGCTCCACCTTCGAACGAGTCTGTAGAGCCGAGTGGCCCGTATCCAGAGCTTGTGGGCTGCCTCATGTACCTGATGACTTGCACACGACCTGACCTCGCGTACCCTCTCAGACTTCTGGCTCGCTTCGTGGCTCCCGGCAGGCACCGAAAGGTGCACTGGGATGCTGCGAAAAGGGTGTTGCGCTACCTGTGCAGTACGTCGGGCATGGGGCTAGTGCTTGGAGGACGGGCTCGAGTTGTCCCCACTGGTCACGAAGACGCTTCCTGGGATAACGTCCTTGGCTACGCAGCGGTCGTCACAGGGTTACACCTTCAGCCTTGGCTCCGGTTCTGTCTCTTGGCGGTCTACCCGCTCGTCTTCTGTTCTCAGCTCCAGTTGTGAGGCTGAGATCTACGCTGGGGCCATGGCTGCACAGGAGTTACGCTGGCTCACCTACCTGCAGACCGACTTGGGAGAGGCGCCTTGTCTCCTCCAGTTCTGTACGTCGACAACAAGGCCATGCTTGCCTTGTGTCAGGAGCACAGAACTGGAGCACAGAACGAAACACATTGCTCTGCGCTACTTCCTTGCTCGAGAGTTGCAGCAGCGTTGTCAGCTTCATCTTGCTTACGTGGCCTCTCGGGCCAACACTGCTGATGTTTTCACCAAGGCACTTCAGCCTTGTGATCATCAGCGTTCTGTACTATTCTAGGCCTTGTACCTACTGTGCCTTTGTTGCTTACTTCTTGACTCTACTTGTTCTGTGATCTCTTACATATACCTATATGCTTACACTTGCTAGGTTGTGATCACTGTATTGCTTGTTCTCCTTTACATAAACCCACTTTGCCTATGGGGGTGTGTCAAACTTATATGCTATAGTCTGTTTAGGCTGTAGTGGGGTAGTTCATATAGGGTACAACATTTCTAGGTTTCCTACCTGTACCCATCTGCTTGCTAGTTCAGTCACTTCATTCGTTCATGATTCTGACAAGTAACCCAGTTACTCTATGTACACACCATATGGGTAAGTAATGCCATTAATTTTGATACCAACCGTATGGGTAAGTAACGCAGTTACTCCTCAGTCCCAACCATATGGGTAAGTAACGCACTAACTTATGGTACCAACTATACGAGTATGTAATGCACGTACTATTAGTATTTACCATATCGGTAGGTAATGCATTTTCCTCTTGGTTCAAAACCATATGGGAAATTAACGCAGTTACGCTTGGTACAACCCATATGGGTAAGTCACGCAGTTACTCTTGGCGTCAACCAAATTGGTAAGTAACGCAATTACTCTTGGTACCAACCTTATAGGTAAGTAACGCAGTCACTCTTGGTACCAATTACATGGGTAAGTTACGCATTTACTATATGTATTTACCATATGGGTAATTAACGCAATTAGTCTTGGTACAAAACCATACAGGGAAGTAACGCAGTTACTGTTGGCACCAACCATATGGGTAAGTAACGCAATTACTGTTGGTACCAACCTTCTGAGTAAGTAACGCACTAACTCTTGGTACCAACCATATGGATAAGTAAAGCATTTACTATTGACACCAACCCTATGGGTAAGTAACGCAGTTACTTTGGTACCAACCATATAGGTATGTAATGCACTTACTCTTGGTACCAACCCTATGGGTATGTAATGCACTTACTCTTGCTACCAACTAAATGGGTAAGTAATGCACTTACTATTAGTACTAACCATATGGGTAGGTAACGCATTTACTCTTGGTACAGACCATATGGGTAAGTAATGCAGTTACTCTTCGCACCAACCATATGGATAAGTAACGCAATTACTCTTGGTACCAACCGTATAGGTAAGTAACGCACTTACTCTTTGTACCAACCATACGGGTACGTTATGTAGTTACTCTTGGTACCAACTATCTGGGTAAGTAACGTAGTTGCTCTTGGTACCTGACATATGGGTAAGTAGCGCAATAACTCTTGGTACCAACCATATGAATAAGTAACGAAGTTACTCTTGGTACCAACCATATGGGTAAGTAACGCACTAATTCATGGTACATCTATATGGGTAAGTAACGCACTTACTATTAGTACTAACCATCTGGGTAGGTAACGCATTTACTCTTGGTACAAACCATATGGGTAAGTAACGCAGTTACTCTATGTACACACCATATGGGTAAATAATGCCGTTACTTTTGATACCAACGGTATGGGTAAGTAACGCAGTTACACTCGGTACCAACCATATGGGTAAGTAACGCACTAACTTATGGTACCAACTATACGAGTATGTAATGCACGTACTATTAGTATTTACCCATATAGGTAGGTAACGCATTTTCTCTTGGTTCAAACCATATGGGAAATTAATGCAGTTACGCTTGGTACAAACCATATGGGTAAGTAACGCAGTTACTCTTGGCGTCAACCAAATTGGTAGGTAACGCAATAACTCTTGGTACCAACCTTATAGGTAAGTAACGCAGTCACTCTTGGTACCAACTACATGGGTAAGTTACGCATGTACTATATGTACTTACCATATGGGTAATTAACGCAGTTATTCTTGGTACAAACCATATGGGTAAGTAACGCAATTACTCTTGGCACCAACCATATGGGTAAATAAAGCAATTTCTCTTGGTACCAACCTTATGGGTAAGTACAGACTTATTATTTGTACCAACCATATGGGTAAGTTATGCAGTTACTCTTGGTACCAACCACATGGGTAAGTAAAACAAGTACTCTGGGTACCAACCATATGGATAAGTAACGCATTTACTATTGATACCAACCATATGGGTAAGTATCATAGTTACCCTCGGTAAGTAACGCACGTACTCTTTGTACCAACCATATGGGTAGGTAGCGCACCTACTCTTCGTACAAACCATATAGGTAAGTAACGCAATTACTCCTGGTACCAAGCTTGTGGGTAAGTAACGCACTAACTCATGGTACCAACTGTATGGGTAAGTAATGCAATTACTCTTGGCGCCAACCATATGGGTAAATAAAGCTATTATTCTTGGTACCAACCTTATGGGTAAGTAACGCACTTACTCTTGGTAATAAACATATGGATAACAAACGCAGATACGCTCGGTACCAACCATATGGGTAAGTAATGCACGTACTCTTGGTACCAACCATATGGGTTAGTAACGCACTTACTCTTGGTACCAACTATATGGGTAACTAACGCACTTACTACTAGTACCTACCATATGGGTAAGTAACGCAATTACTCTTGGTACAAAACCATATAGGTATGTAACGCAGTTACTCTCGGCACCAACCATATGGGTAAGTAAAGCAATTACTCTTTCGTACCATCCTTCTGGGTAAATAACGAACTTACTCTTGGTACCAACCATACGGGTAAGTTATGGAATTACTATTGGTATCAACCATATAGTTCTTACCAAGAGTAAGTGCATTTTTACCATATGGTTGGTACAAAGAGTAAGTGCGTACTTACCCATATGGTTGGTACCAAGAGAAAATGCGTTACTTACCCATATCATTATACAAAGATTAATTACGTTACTACCTTTATGGTATTGCGAAGAGTTAATGCATTAATTACTCTTATGATTTGTACCAAGAGTAAGTGCGTTACTTACCCATATGGTTGGTACTAAGAGTAAGTACGTTACTTACCCAAAAGGTTGGTAGCAAGAGTAATTGCGTAACTTACCTATATGGTTGGTACCAAGAGTAACTGCGTTACTTATCTATATGGTTTATACCAAAAGTAATTGCGTTACCTGTTAGAATATTGACCGAATGAATGAATGAACTAGCAAGCAGGTGGGTACAAGTAGGAAACCTAAAAGTGTTGTCCCCTATAAAAACTACCTCACTACAGCCTAGATAGACTATAGCATATATGTTCGACACACCCCCATAGGCAAACTGGGCGACAACAAGAGGTCACAAGACCAATCAAGAAAGGCAAAGCAAGCTCAGGGTTGGATCACAAAGTCACCAGACATTCTTAGCACAAGCAACCTGCCACAAGGCCAGTTCACATGCAGAGTTATTTAAGGAAAACAAACAATACAGTGAACACAACCTAGCAAGTGTATGCATGCATGTATATGGATATAGAATACAGTACAAGCAGAGTCAACAAGAAGCAAGCGAGGCACAGTAGGTACAAGGCCTAGAACAGTACAGATACGCTGATGATCACAAGGCTGAAGTGCCTTGGTGAAAACATCAGCAGTGTTGGTGAGGCACGGTGCGGTGCGGTGGGTGGCATGGTGAGGGACAATGCAGGGGAGGGGAGGAGTGGAGGGCGACGGAAGAGGAGCTGTCTCTGAGGAGCTGTCTCTGAGGGACTATGGGCTGAGGGGCGGGCTATGGGGGCAAGAGGGGCCGCGGTCGATTCAACAAATCC